>BMAO01027277.1:0-17987 GCA_019973975.1 Trichonephila clavata | reverse complement strand
AAAGGATTCCAAAATTAAACGTGCTTGCAGCTGTATAGATGAAATTAGCCCAATAGGTAAATTGAAAATTAATATTTTAATTAACAAATATTTATTGATTTTTATTTGTGGCACAATTTATATCTTTTCTGAATGCATTCATTTTAAAAAAGGTGCAGCCCTCCGGCCTCCTCCGCTTCCATAATGGGACCCTCAAACCAAAACAAGTGACCACTCTTCCCAATGGCGTAACGCACACCCCGTAACTTCCACATCGTGGAGGGCCCAGGGTTCTAGGGGGCCCAAAGCCTAGCTGCCACCAAGTACCTACCCTTAGTAAAATCCAACTTGGAGTCCAAAAACTTGACTTTGCAGGAGGGGGGGAGCAAATGTTCTCCATTACGCCACTGACTCCTCCACTAGAGGTATTTATTATGAGATAATCGCATGTTGCTACTTATCATAAGTAACACATAATGAATTTTACTTAAGAGGTCTATTTTAAAAATGAATTTTTAAATGCACAATAGAGATTCTGAAATCTTTACAATTGCATTCTATTTTTTATGATGGAATATTTTTATTCTAAAACTTTTGTTTTTTAGGTTTATCTCGGTTTTGTTTTCCTCAGTAATTGTAGAATGGCAAATGCAGCGTATGGACTATTGATTCATCATGTAAGTAAACATGTTTTAGATGACCATCACGGATGGAGTTTCAAGATATGATACCCGTTTTCCGGCATCAACAAAACAGAAAATCCGAGAATCAGGAAAAGATCAGAACACCATCATTCGATTGGCCTCCAATTCTCCGATTGGTATAATCAAGCCACCTTTGGATACAGCTCCTCTCTGAGTTTGGATATAATAAAAGAACTTAAATAAAATTTGAAGTTAAATGAATTATTTCGAAATTTCTTATTGTAATTTGTTTGAGTTTTAGAATTTTAAATCAGGGACACAATGAAAAAATAACTTAAGTACATTATTGAAAATGGTCCAGATATTCTATATTTTTGACTCACAATATATTTGTTGTACAAACAAATGCTGATTTAGCCTCTTCAACAATTTTTTTTGACAAGGCTAGATTTTAAGACAATATTGTAAATAAGCTGGAATGTAGGGAATGTCAAATATTATTCCTCTATTTTTAAAAACACCATCGTGGCTCATCGTCATCGTAAAAAAAAGCACGGTGGCTGCTTTACTTTGTCAAAATTGCTACACGAATCAATTAACATATCAGTTCTTCTTGGGGCAGGACCCCGTACATGAGTGGTATGAAGAAAACCGTCCTAGTGCTGCTTTGCTTGGGACAGGCAATATAAGCGATTTGAAACTACTCTTGCTAGGTTTCGCAGTGAACGCACTCGGTCTCAACTACATGTGGCGGGTTTAAAGTTTACCATCTTGACCGAATTGCAATGTGACCTAAGCTGCTTTTGCTCACATCTTAGCTTGTATTGGTTGCCATAAGAGCCAGCTGCTCTCGAGTCCTACTATAGCTCTTCATTGTTTGAAAACGCACGGGTTCATAGACTTGATCTAGATGCTTCTGTCGATCAAGTGGGATTATAAACAACAAAAACGCCATCAAAAATTTCAGCTCAAAATTTGCATCCCCGTGATATTACTTTATTAATTCTTCAAAAAAAAGTATTGTTATTTTCAGTTCTTATGGACTTGCAATTAATTTTGAAAAGAGAACTCTAGCTCTATGAAAACAGTAATATTATTAAAAACTAAAATCAAAATTTAAAATGATTTAATAAAAATAAGAGTGAATCTCAGAAGGTAGTAGAATAGTAGCATAATCTCTATTGAAAATTGTTAAGGATAGACATTGGTATTATAATCCATACATATAAAAATATATGCTCTCGCTTCACTCCAACACCATTCAAACCGATCACTATGAAAATGGGCATGTATATGTATTTTTATGGAGAAGGTTTTCCATTATCCTCTTTGTTACAGCTCCCCACCAGTGGCGCTACAAAATATCCCCTTCTGCACCGTTTAATCAATCGCCAAGTTGCCAACATGGTCACCAAAAATTGAACATTGCCACCATTTCGCTGTTTCCATTGAATCGCCATTATAATATAAGGGACGCGTTGCTTGCGAATATTGCTAAATTTAACAAGAAATAAATACAACAGAAAGTAATATTAACGTATTACACATCCAGATATATATTATTTACACTATATTAAGCTTTCCTTACACAAAATTTGTGATAACACTTTGTCCTTTTGCTGAGCAGAGATCACCTATGAAGGTGCTTTCAAAAATCGACCCACAAGGAAGTTACGGGAAATGAAAAAAAAATACTTTTTATCAGCTATTAGACCTACAGACTTAAAATTTAACAAATGTGATTTTTTATTCAGATGGGATACGCAAAAATCTTTTTTAACACTTTTTTACAAGTTTCACTTGTATGTAACGGAATATTTGAGCTCGACTTTTACCCACTGTAAGAGGTCAGATTAATTTGAAATTTTGCACACTTGTCAGGGACAGATGACAATACAATAAATTTCATAATTTTGTTCCATTTATCATCGTTATTCCTGATCAGGACATCAGAATAACGATTCCCAGATTTGGCGACTAATTTACATATGCCACTTTTAGATTTGGTGACTCTTTGTATATACCATTTTCCAGATTTGGTGACTAAAAGAGAAGATGCAACCTCTAAAAGAACGAACAGGATTGTGGTTAATATAAATAAAACAAAGAAAAGTGTTCTTTATGTGAGAAAGGGGAAGATGGGTGCGTCAGCAATTTCTAACCATAATGTAAACAATTGTCTAGTTTTTCTGAAATGGAAATAAAAAAAAGACTCATGCATGTGAAAAAAATCATTTATGTTTCAAATGCTAAATAATTTTTATTTTTATAAGCAACGCGTTTAGAAATGATGATACGAATTAATATTATAGCATACGTATAAAAAGTGATAATGCGATTGACACTTAACATTTCTTCTTTACACACTTTTATTAGTTTGACATGTATCTATAGAGACGGAATCTTTGAAATATAACGATAAGGGACTCTTCGAGGCCCCATAAACGGAGAGAATAAATACTCTTCAGACCCGTTAATTAATATCCATTGAAGAGCAAGACTAATTCCAGCAACCACGTAATTCCGGCTCCGAATATCAAACTCAAGGATAAATTCAACAATGAATAAATTATAGTTTAAAAAACTAAAAAAAAAACCACGCTTTTAATGTAGATCGAACTAAAAAATGAAAAATAAGTTATAGTTTAAAAAAAAACTAAAAAACACCCTTTTATAGTGAATCAACAAAAATTTTTAACAAATTCTTAATATAAGAATAAAATGATTAACGAGAAACTTAATGTCATTGTGGTAAAAGCGTGGGGTGCTTTGTACTACATTTTTACACTAACTCAACATTTCGGAATAGAACTAGTAAGAATTTATAACAATTAATATAGAGCAGCCCACGCTTTTACCCCTATGACATTAATTTTCTCGTCATAATCATTTTATTCTTATATTAAGAATTATTTTTTTTTTACTTTTTAGTTCGATTCACTATAAAAGCGTATTTTTTTAGTTTTTTTAAAACTATAATTTATATTTTGTTTATTTTGCAATTTACGTAAAATTAACTCATTAAAAACTTTTTTGGCCTTCAATCTATATTGCTTAATTTTCCAATTCAGCCGAGCGGAGAACGGGTGTATACCAGCTAGTGATTCATAAATACGGAGATGAAATTCGCGCGCGTGATTTTTACATTGCGGTAAATGATAATATGCTTTTGTTATGCAAGATAATGCGCTCCTTCTTTGCTCTATACACGCGAAAAAATATTTACAGCGGGAAAAAAAGAAATGGAGCTGCTTACTTCTCGGTTTTAAATCTGAAGGAATATGCATGAAGCACAACAGCATGACGAATGACATTCTTTTATTTTAACATTGTACAGGTTCTACAAAACGCGGTTTTCAATGAACACATTTTGCTCTCACAAAAACTATTGGGCAGTACAGTAGAGTCCCGAAAACTCGGCCTAATGTGGGGGGGGGTGCCCGAGTTTATGAAAATGTCGTGTTATCGAGAATGGGATTAAAAAAGAATAAGTACGAGTGTTTCTTCCAAAAATATTGTACTGCACTTGTTTTTATTGTTTGCTTGAGAATAAATACAACAGAAAATAAACTGCCCCAAAACCCCTCAGGAATCTGACTACTTGCGGCCATTTTTTTTTTAAAAAAAATGAAGATAGGGAGATTTTTTTTGTGGTTTTTAGATTTGTTTAGTACATTTTAAGAAAAAAATGCTAAAATTAAGAAGATAAAGAGAAATAATTATTACTAAAATGGGAAAAAATGGATAAATATTTACAAAAAATAACATAAATGGGGCTCATTCTGTATCAAAAGTTTATAAGCAAATTTTCAATTCTGTTGTGTTGCTATGTTATTCATTTTTGAAATGACCTTCGGGATAAGAGATATTTTAATTTTTACAAAAACTAGAGCACTTTTTTAAAATTATTATATGAAATTGTGCTTAAAAAAACAGTGATTAAAAAAACATTTCGAGGGAAACGCATTTTAAATCTTGCTTAAATTAATGGCATCTGCTTTTACTAAAACTTTTGTAGTTTTTGTTCTAGTGAACGGAAAATAATAAGCTTGATATTTTTATAAAGCGAATAAGATGACCTATAAAATAAAATCATTAAAAATGTGTCACTTTTTAGCAAAATTCATAATTTTAAAGTAGTCGGTCTCCTTAAATAAAGGAAAAGTATGTGCTTTTTGAAGGCATACTTTGCACAAGGTGCTTAAACAAAGAAAGTCATAGGAGAATTTACTACACGAAATGAAAATAAATGGATGCTTAGTGTAATAACCTCCCCAGCGAGCTTAAAAGTGTTAGAGGATTGGAAGGAACAGTAGTATTGTACAACAAAATAATCTAATTTATTCACAATATTAGACACCACACTAATGGAATCGATCCAGACTAAGAGATGCCCTCAAATAATCCCTAAGTCGACAATAAACGAGGTAAGTAAGATATGTGAAAACAGTTATGCTAATCCCACTTACTCAAGGCGATCCCTTTGACTTCTTACCAATTTAATCTGGATTTAATCTAAGTAACTCTTCGTCACCTTAAGTAATTCAGTTAGCAACTATTTAATATCCGCGATTCACCTTCAATTTGATTAATATCTGCTCCGATAACAGACTATAGCCTATCTCTCTCGTATCTCTCTCAATAACCTGAAAACCTTAAACCATATGTAGTAGTCTACAAAACATAATCATGTTCTTTGTTTCGAAGTGGGGTTTTATAATAAAATAATTTTTAAAGACCAGAAATTTCCCAAAAGGACAATAGAAGCAGCAGCTAAGATAGAATCGTCACAATGTATACTACTTACTTGATCGACACACCTCAGAAAAATACTTTATGAAGGCGTAAAGCTGTCTATAATGAAAATTAAGAGCCGACTTTGGAAAAACTGGCAACTCTTTTTTAAAAAAATACGTTTTGTATTGTCTTCCATTCCGCGCTCTGCATTTTGCTGTTTCATCACGATAACGAAGAACAGTAAGTGTTACCGCCGCACCTTGTTGTTCAAAATACTGAAGGGTGGTTTCGCACCCTCTAGTCTAGTCCTTCACTATGTGATATTTTAAGAGTTTGTACTGTGTCCTCAACGTTAATGTTTTCATCATTTTCCGGCATTTTTTCATAAACTGAGACAACAGCAATAATTTCTACATCAGACATAATGCTTCTCTTAGTATCGTTCTAGAACAGGCCCCATACATATGTCAGCCATTTCACTCGGGCCGTATGCATATCTTAGCTATTTCCCGCGGGCCGTAACATGAAGTTAAACGGGGGGGGGGGGTGAGAAATTCTTTACTGTGTTAATGTCTAAGAATGTGTTGCTACTGTGGCATAACCACTGACAAAACACTTTGTTGCTGCTGCGAAAAATATTCAATAAAGCTTATTTATCACCTCTTGAAACAGGTAAAGTGTCATTGAATGATTTCAGTTTATTGGTATTTCTTAAATGCAGCACTTCTTTCGTGACAAATCGAACAAGTATTGATCCATGTTTGTTTTTCACTACAAAACAGTCAACCTTCAAATCGTTCGAATATTTTTCGCTTGTAAGGTATGAAAGATTGTTCAAAATTAGTTCAACCCATAAAATTGTCGATACTTCACTATTGTCTGTTATCATTAAACCGTAACCGCTACAATCAGAAAAAGAACATTAATTCACAGCTGTACGACATCGACATCGACAGCAAAAAGCAAAATTGATATACAGTCGACTCTCGCTAATTCAAACCTTCGATAATTCGAAGTATATGCTCAGTCTCTAGAAAAACTCTTGATATTTCCAACTAAAAATTACTTTTTGGTACACGTTATGTTTCGAAGTAAAATCTGTGGCCGGCCAGAATACAAGACGCGATAATTCAAATGATCTAATAAAACTCTCGACAATTCAAACATTCACTATGATGTAGAGTCCTGTAGCAAACAGGTTGGAGTTTAATATGTTTTGGTGTAACGTTGTCCTGCTTGTCTTCCCTGTAATGTAGCCTCTTTGATCATCGGAGATGACTCCGATAACTCTGACAGAAGCTTAAGTGTCAATATACCCCCCCCCCCCAACTAGGAAACATTTTCTTTCAAATCATGTTGATGCTGACCTTTTTCAAGCGTCATTTTTTCTGGAAAAAACTATTGAATGCCATAAAACAAAACAAAATCGCAGATTTTTTAGTCAAAAAAATTAGTTATGTACAGTATGTATTCTTTTAATACACAAATATACTGTTTTAATACATAAATATATTCTTTTAATATATAAATGTATTCTTTTAATACACGAGACTTTTAACTTCTGTCTAATATTTATACTGTACAATATGTACTTTTTAAAAATAGTTTAAAATAACTTTATACATATGTATAATTGTTGTTTTATTACAGTTTCAAATTTAAATGTGTTAGAAAAAAATTTATCTTCGTGTATATTAGGAGTTTTTTCCTACCCACTTGATAATTCAAACTCTTGATAATTCGAAGTTTTTTACTGGTCCTTCAACTCCTAATTATAGAAAGTCGATTGTATTTGATTTATTGTCAAAGAATTTTCCACCAGATTTTTAATACAATGTCTTAAATAAAAGAATTTCTCAGAGCAATGGGTCATGACCGGGCGACTTAAAAAGGCTCGGTGGGCCGCAGGTTGAGTATAGCTGTTCTAGATCCTCTGTTCGATGTCATTTTGATCGGAACATCCGGTTTTTTCTACCTACATAGGTTTAGCCGAGTTATCCAGACTGCGGTTATCGGTGCGGGTTTTCGGGACTCTACTGCAGTGGGAAAAAACGATACAAAATTTCATTTCAGTCAAGCATGAGTCATCCATCTACTGAAACAAACTGCAAATGAATTCACGAAGGAAAAAGTTTTTATTTTAGAAGATATTTTTATTTCTCATAAAATAGGATTCTATGTTTATTTTTTTTAAAAATGAAAATTTAAAAAAATTATGTTAATAATTAACTGAACATGAATACATAAGCAAGTTCAAGTTTCTATTATTTTATTTTTGATTAAGTTTTTTTTCCCATTTATTTGAAGAATACTAAAAACCACTGATATATTAACTATAAATACAATGAAAAGTTTTAAAAATGTAGTTCAAGGTTAATGTATAGATAAACCACAGATATTAGCATTTTTAAGTTGGAATTTCTCACGAATAAAATGTAATTAGGAATATTTTGGCTCCCGTAAGCATCTCCCAGCTATGGATGGTTCTCATGCCCTTGGGAATATAGTTAAAGAAAAAAATAAGTATGTAATATTTCGTCTCCAATAAAATCGGTTAAAATACACTTTAAGACAAAAAGAAAAAAGAAAAGAAATCTATACAAATGTATTGTCAGAATTCAAGGAAAAATTACAATGTTAGTAAAAGGCTTATGAAAGAGTGATTAAAATTTATGACCGAAATATGCAACAGTTATTGAGCAAAATATAAAATAGTGGTATCATTCTCAATGTAACATATCACCATCATTTTTTGTAATGCAACGTACCAAGCTTCTTGGAAGGAATAGTAACGATTCCATACGAAATTCGTTGATAATCTATCTAATTGTAGAACCATGGCAGTAGTTTCTGCAGATTTCGGAGTATGAAGGGAGTGATGTCTTCTCACGGTCCATATGTGCGAGGGGGACCCAACAAAGAAGACTAGTCACAGGACCGTTTTTTTTAGAGATCGCTGAGATTAAAATCGTGTGGATGTCGGAGAAAGGAAAGTTGTGGTGACACCGAGGCCGTTTTCCGAATCGGCTTGCATCTGTTACCCCACAAGTATGAGAGAAGAATAACTGATTTTTTTTAAGGAAGAAACAGTGTCCCATCTGGACATCTTGGACGTGTCAATCTTGACAAATATTGTCGAGAAGTGTTCTACGAGTGATCCAACGTCACAGCCTGCTGCAAAACTTATTATTCCCATTATACGAATAATTTTTAATACGAATTTGTCTCTTTGAAATAAAATTTACTATTTTTAAAAAAAACATTAACGTAGATTTTGAAAAACACATCCTTATATGCTTTTTCAAGTCCTACTATTAGTTCACATTCTCCCTATATATATATATATAAGAGAAAGAAAAGAGAGAGAGAGAAAGTGCCTGGTAATTATGCTATAATTTGTAAATATTTTTATAATAATATGATTAATGAACACTTTTTAAACAATGAATCTTTTAAAAGATTGGACTTGTCAGATAAAGAAATTACTAATCGAATTACTGCTATATATAGAAAATTGGGTGTTTCCATTCATAAGATTAAGTTTCCATATATATTTTTAACACCTAAATTTCATAAAAATCCTGTTAAATTTAGAACAGTAACAAATGGTTTTAAAACTTATATCACTGCTGCAGGAAAAATGCTGCATAATATTATACAAGAATTTATCAATATGCAATGTAATAAACCTATAATTAAAAATAGTAAAAAATTATAGATTTTTTTAAAAATAAAAATATTTATTTAGTTCATAGTTATGACTTTGAAGATCTTTTTAATTAATGATATAATTAGGGTAATTTTAGATAATCATAGAAATTTTAACCTTAATATTAATTTACAAAAATTTAGAACTCTAATAAATTTAGTCTTAAAAGAAAACTACATTAATTTTAATGGTTCTCTGTACAAACAAACCAAAGGTTTGCCTCAAGGTGGCCCTGCTAGCAATAGTTTGGCTAATTTATATTTACACTTTTATGAAAATAATTATATTATTAAGAATGATTATTACATATTTAGATACATAGATAACCTAATTATTTTTGGTAAAAATAATAATTTTAACCCCATTATTAATTTTGATCCAGAATATTTAAAGCTAATTAAATTAATAGTAATCCAGTTAAAACTAATTACTTGGATGTATCATTGTGTATTAAGGACTATCAATTACATAGCAATATTTATGATAAAAGAAATGATTTTAATTTTAGCATTCTTAAAGTGCCTTACTGGAATTCCAACATTCTATATCAGTTTATAGAAATATTATTTTCAATTATATTTATCGTAATAACGTATTAGTTAGTGATAAATTTAATATATATTTAAATCTTAATAACTTTATTAAACATTGTATGGAACAAGGGTACCCTCCAAAATTTATAAAAAAGTTACCTAAGAGTTAAATCAAAATATGTTATTAGTTGTACAGTGTATCGATAGATGGCGCCTCAAGCTACGTAAATTAACAATATTATATTTTCTTAAAAATTAATTGTATATGTCTGCGTGGTACTTTTATTTTCTATAAGTTTTAAAATAAAATATAGAGTTTTTAAATGTGTATACATAGTATTAATGCTATTTTATCAAAACTTAATAATTTTATGCGATACTGTTATTGTCCATAGCCGAGGAATATGAGTCACGTGGTAAGTTTTATCTAATAGTTTAACTTTGATTTTTTTAAAAAAATATTTTAGTAATTATTATAGGCTATAATATTATCGTTTTACATTAATAGATTATGATTTTATCTATAATGATAGTTAAACTTCTCTAGAAAATTTCTTGCTTTCCCTACGGCCCAGAGTATTGGCAAATTCAGGTGAAGATTGGCTGGCCGAAAAACATTGTTTAAACCTGCAATCCTGGTTCCTAAGGCTAGGATTTGCTCTAGTATTTCTGTGGCTAAATCTATTCTATCATGACTATAGTTATCTTAGGTATATAACTTATTTTTTGTAATATATATATATATATATATATATATTATATATATATATATATATATATTGTTCAAGTTTAATAAAATACTTTCTATTCATCCATTCATGTTCAAATACATTTCTTAAAACTTATAATGAATAATACTTGATGTTAAAACAGATTTTTATTCAAATATGAACTCATTAATTAAATTAAAAAATGAATAAAAATAGTAACAAACAAAAATAATAGTTCAACATCATATATAGAAAGGTAAACTGTTTGTCATGTCCCTGTAGTGTTGGACTTCTAATCCAAAAGTCGTGGGTTCTAATCCCACCTGGGATGGCCTTAACTATGAGATTGTGATTTCTTTTTTTCTATACTATTTTATCAGAATAATTAAATTTAATTAATGAATAAATAGTAACAAACAAAAAATAGCCCAACACCATATATAGAAAGGAAAATGGAAAATATCAAGTAAAATCGCTTTTTATATTTTGTCACTTAATATCGTGGTTCTGTCATATGTGTGTACATATTTATATTAATTGTAATTATATTTAATAAAAAGTAGCTGTGAAACAAAATTTTATTTATTGACCTAAGTAGGAATCGAATTAAAAAATTGTTTTATATTACTTGTTTACACTTTAGACACGTATTAGTTAAAAATACTTCAGGACTTCGTGAAACACTAAACTGTGAATATCAAAAGAGAAAATTATGTTGAAGTAAAATTTCTTATAGATGGTGTTGTACTAAGTCATTTAAACATGTGTTTAAATTTTTGAAAATGTGTAAGAATGTTCGTCCTAGGAACTCTTCTAAATCTTTCATGTTGCAATAAAAGCATAATAACAACAAAAAAAACCACTTATTTAATAGAACAGGTGAAAATATGAACCTACTAGTAACACTCCTGAATGCACACTTATTGAAAAGAATTAACCCTAATATATATAGTTTGGAAGTTTTTCCCGTTTTCTTTGATTTCCCCTTTTAAATCTTATTTTGAGCAAAGTAGACGATCAAATGAGAAATACTTTTTCTCTTTTATTTATGTTAAGTTTAAAAATGCTATTGTTTTATTAATATTAATTTGATTTTATCTATACTATTGTCATCTTAATTTTACAAAAACAATGAAAATGCCACTTCATTCTTCTAGAATTGATGGTAAATCCAAATAGTTTAAAGATTAATTAGTTGCCGTAATGATTAGTACGAGTATAAAAAAGTGATATTCCGAAAGGCAGTTTGTACTTTAATACAGTTATTTAAATAAAAACAATTAAAGTAAAAAAGACTTGTTTACTTTTCTTACGATAAATTTTAAAAAATATTTTGGAAGAAATATTAGATAATGCCAGTAAAAAACAACGAAAGTGTTCCTCAGGATATTTCCATATTAATTCAAGATTTGTATAGCCATTTGCCATTCCCCCTCCCCCTTTTACCTGAGCATCATCCGCTGTTGTGGCTTATCCTTAACCCTTTTTTCCAGTGTAATAGTAGAATCTCATTCTTTTAAAAGTAGGTCGATTAGACTAGTTTGAGAAATGGACAAACTGTACTAATAGTCACTTTCGTTTCAGTGGTCTATTATATATATTAGAAACACATTTAAGCGATTTTTTAAATTTCTGGATGTATTGGTTTCCTTCTTGAAAGGCCCCATTTGGCCTCTCATACATAGAAGTTAAGAATTATTTTTTTCTATTTGAACCATCTCAGAAATAGTATGATTCTTCAATTACTTTATTGCCCAAAAGAAATTTAAAAGAAGAGTGGGGAATTTAAATTCATGATTTGTGTTATGGGCAGCCCTGTATTTAAATTAGAGAAAAGCCTGAGAATTCAATAAAAAGTTAGGCATTAATTATGCCAAATCGGTGTGAATCGGTAAAATCTTGCTGCTGGCTAGTAGGCAAAAACAGTTATTAACTTAACTGATAGTAATCTAGAAATAAATAATTACGTGTTAGAAAATAATTACCGTATTAACTCGAGTCTAAGCCACATACTATTTTTTTCAGTGTTAATGCTACTGAAAGTCGGATGCATCCGATACCCGATTTTCAGTAGCATAGCACTGGAAAAATTGTGTGTGTGTGTGTGTGTGTGTGTGTGTACGACTTAGAATCAAAGTCAAAACATTTCTTGGATGGGGGATATTGAGTTTCCACCCTTTTCAAAAGTCTACCCGTTCCTTCTGGCCTCTTGCATCGATGATTTATCCCATTCTGCCGTTTATCTCCAGTATTCAGTCTATCCTAAACATTGCTGTTTGCTCAAATTAAGGTATCCGACCGGTTGCGACAACTTTTTTTTAAAAAAAAATGGTGATATGTGGATTTTTTTGTTGTGTTCAGATTTTTTTTAGTACACTTAAAGAAAAATATGGTAAAATTAAGAAGAGAAAAATAAATTATTGTTACTAAAATGAAAAACAATAGGTAAAAATTGACAAAAAAATAACAAAAGCGCGATCCATTCTGTACCAAAGATTTATGAACAAATTTTCAATTTTTCTATTCTGATGTGTTGCTATGTTATTCATTGTCGAAATGACCTTCAGGATAAGAGATTTTTTAATTTTTACAAAAACTAGAGCACTTTATCTCATTTACTATATGAAATTACCTTAAAAAACTGTAATTATATTCACATAAAGAAACTGTAAATTTTGTAATAAAACAGTGATTGATAAATCTGAAGATTAAAAAAAAGTCTACTATTATACAGAACTTACACAAAATTTCATTTAATTATTTTCAAAACTTTTTTAGTAATCACTGTCCCCGTTTGATTATTTTCAAAAAATCCCATTTCGAGTCAAACGCGTTTTAAAGTGTGACATCTTGCTTAAAGTAATGGCATCTGCTTTTACTAAAACAATTGTAGTTTTTGTTCTAGTAAACGGAAAGTAATAAACTTGGTTTTTTTATAAAGCTAATAAGATGACCTATAAAATAAAATCATAAAAAAAACTGTCAAGTTTTGGCAAAATTTACAATTTTATGGTAGTCGGATACCTTAAGGGAATTATTTTGTAGACACTTTCTTTTAATCATCTAAACATCAAAGATATCGGTAATAGCATTAAGATGTGTTCACTATGATGCAAGTATGAAAAGGGAGTCAATGTTATATGTAGAAAAAAACGGAAACAGGATAGCGGCCACTGAAAATTTGACACGAATGAAACAAATATACGTCGATGGCGTAAGCAAAAGGATATAATTTTTGCTTGTAAATGTTCAACATTCTTTAATAATTCTTTTACATTCTTGGAAAAAACGTTACGTAACAAATGTATTGGATGACATTGAAGACGACCCAGTGTAGGAGAACGGTGACTCCGGGATTAATTCCAAAGTCAGCTGTGACAATGAGAGGGACGAATAATTTTTTTTAACATTCAGATTTATCAATCACTGTTTTTGTACAAAATTAACTGTACCTTATATTAATATAATCACTGTTTCTTTAAGCAGTTTCGTACAATAACTAAGATAAAGCGCTGTAGTTTTTGTAAAAATTAAAGTATCTATTATTCTGAAGGTCAATTAAAAATGAATAACATAGTAACACATCAGAACCGAAAGATTGAAAATTTGTTCGTTTAAATTTTGGAACAGAATGGCCGCATTTATGTTATTTTTTGTACATTTTTACCAATTATTTTCCATTTTAGTAATAATAATTTCTTTTTCTCTTCTTAATTTTAGCATATTTTTTCTTTAAAATGTATTAAAAAATTTTCAAGCATAAAAAAAATTCCCATATCTCCATTTTTTAAAGAAAAATTGTGATAAGTAGTCGGATACTTTAAGAGAAAATAAGACAGGATTATAATGTGTGTGACTTATTAAATTTTTTTAAAATTCAAAGCATTTACATTCAAAAAAGAGATATTTATGAAACTCAGATAATTTTTGAATGCTTTCAAGAACACGAATGAATCTTTCATCACAAAAGTTTTCCAACATTTTATCTCTACCGCAACTCTAATTAACCGTCATCTCAGATCTATATTTCTTTGGACAGATCACTTTTTTCCGTGCCTATTTTGCTTTAAAAAGCCTAACTAAGACAAAAGATGTTAGAAAAATTTCAATAGGCTGGCCGAGTACAAAACCATGAGAGACCTTTCATTATGACCAACTACAGTAACGCCCCGGTGTTCCATTGTGCCAATACAAAAACACTGAATTACTGCAAGTTGTTTTAAGTAGGATGCAAATTAGCATTATCTCAGACATATGTCTAATAATCACAAATTTATAGCTTGAAAAATAGCAACAAATAAAATACTTCTAAGAAATTGAATTACAAGTTAGTGTGTGACATGTGCATTGTGTTGAGTCTATTGTTAACTCAATTTCTAGAGTTCGACAAGATTGCAACGATAAAGGCAACATGTATGCGCTGTTATTGTAATCCTTTGTTCAGAAATCCTGTTGATTAGATAAGTGCTCACAAATGAATTTCACAGTAGTCATTCTTTTAACAAAGAATTTTTCCGAGTTAAACCTTGATCGAATATAAAAGAAAACCATTATGATGGTAAAAGAAAAATAATAATCCCTGAGATAAGAGCAAATGACAGTCAAAATCATTGACGTGTTATGTCTGCAACTTTTACATCTTCAACTGACGGATATTACAGTTATTTTCATTAACAGAGGCACTGTTTTTAAAATATATTTACCCTTTAACAAAAAAATAAAAAAAAAAAAATTTAAAAAATTTAATTTAAGAAAACACATTTTAGAACCTTTTTTTTTTTTGTGATAAAAAGACATAAAAAATACAGAATCAATCAAAATTTTTATTTTAATTTTGGATTTTGATCCACGTTGCAGATAATATCCGAATATTACAATCTTGCACGTACATAGACCTTTATTATCTTTCATTTCGAATTGCTATTTCAAAAAATCATATTTAAATTAGTAAAAATATTTATTCATACCTTTTCCAGGAATAATAATAATAATAATAATATATGTAATGGTATTTATTTTTTAAAAAGTATTCATTTTTTCTTTAGCTCGTTTAGGACCATGATATGTGATCACTTCAGGGAACAAGGTATCATACGTGAGATTGCGTTTTTCTCCGTTATAAAACACGTGATCACACCAGTATGATCTGAATTTGAAACGTATGGTATCTGAAATAATTATAATCTATAAATTCCGGCGTAATTTAAATACAGTAATGGTTTTATAGGCTTTTCAAACAGTTAGGCTTAAGAGGGAAAAATCCCCGGTCCTGAACGGGTTAATGTTATACATATATTTGGAAGCAAGGTACAGCACATTGCATAACATCGCAATTATTAACATATACGACTCTCTTTCCCTTTTCCCTTTGCTATTCTTTTAACACAACACACAGCGCAGTATCTTGTATAAGCTTTTCTTTTTTGGTGTTGGTGGAACAAAGTTGAGAAAATATAAAAACTAAATCGCGTAAAATATAAAATACAATGGCCTTTATCTAAATTTACGAAATCACGACGACAGATCGCAATCAGTCTCACGAGTGTAGACGGCACTCTTTAATATTCGAGTGTGAAAACTACAGCAGCATAAAATACGACCCCTCTCGAATTATCTTGAGTGTGCACAGTTTAGCCTGTTAAGCACGCTCGAATTAACTCGAGCTCACACGTTAACTCTCTCGTGCTTGGTGGCACATATGTTGTACCACTGACACTTATTCGTTTATTGTGTGGTGGTACATGAAACATACCACTTGTTTGAATGCCTCAGAAATTGAGGATAGATGGTACATTCTCTGAATCGCCACAGAGGTCAACTCCTAGCAGTTATTCAAGTTACCAACATATGTCAGAAGCTCAATGTATGAAATGGGTTTATGCGGTAGTTCATTTTTTGATCAGCTGTGAGTCTGTTGAGTGGTATTTTTGGAAGAGATTGTGTTGTGTATTTTTAAATGTAAATGAAAGTGATTCTTGTGATGTTTGGTACAAATCAGGTAAGTACATATATTATGTAACTAAATAAGTCAATATTACAATAATTAGTACCTCACACGTACATTTCTAGTATGAAAATATGAGAGTCCAAAAAAAAATGTACCACCGCGCTATTGAAGGTCATCTTCTTTACGAATACAACATGCATTCCGCTTATTTTTTCGCAATAATGGACATGTTTTTTGAGCCCGATAGATTTGTTATTAGTAACATTTTTTTAAATATTAATAATATTTATTAAACAATAGTACATACAAAATTATACAAATGCTCTGAATGAGTTATAGCTCGTTTTCAGGAAAAAATATATGCAGCTAATACATTTATTATATATGTTGACTAAATAAAAACTAGGTAAAATAAATAATGTATAGAATATATAATATTTAAAATTAAAACTAACATTAGGTAAATTAGGACTATACTAAAATTAAGCTTGCAACATTAGATTAGGAAAAACAGTAAATGTTTTAATATATAGGACGAATAACAGTAAGTATAAGTGAATTTATTTATCTTCCAACTATAAAAGAATGGATGTGTTGTGTTTGCAAAGTTCCATTGTGCCTTAAGAAAGAAGAACTAAAAGAAGAACTAGAACTTTCCAGAACTATTATGCTGCTTGAAGCGTGGTGGTTACAAAATATGTACCACCTATTTTTTAAAACTTTGGATATCTTTTATTTGAAAAAAATGTTTAATGTTATTAATATGTATCAGCTTTTGCTCAATAGTTATGGTTTTGATAGGTTCATCTAAAATATTTTTAATTATTTCCCTCTAGTGCATTATTTTTGTCAAAAATTCAGGAAATGAAAGAGTTAAGGGGTTACAGACTAAAAAAAATCAAAATATTAACTGCATTTTTAATCAGGAAATTTTCATAAAAATTGAATTTCACCTTTATTTAGTTTCCTTGTTTGAAACAAACAAATTAGACTCCAGTTTTTAAACAAGTTAAGCAAGTTGAATTTCTATCATGCTGGGACAAACTAATGAGAAATATGTCTTTCCTGCACTCTTTTAATTTATTTTATTTATAAAATAAACATATAAGGCCTTACATGTTACTTTGAATGTATTTCAACAAAACTAGAAATTCAAATTAAGCATTAAAGATCTCATGCAATCTACGAACAGAAAACCTGTTCACTTTACAAATTTAATAGTAATTTAATCAAATAATAATATTCTTTGCTTAAAAGCAGTTGAATTTCCATTAATCGGATAGTGTTCTTTATAATGTTTAAATAATAATAATAATAAATTACAATGTGACATGATATTTGGATCTAGTGAAAATGTTTTTTTGTGAAAAAAATGAATTATCTGTAGAAGAGAACTAATCATATTTTTATATAATTATATGAGTATTCTTTTAATTAGAAATTAGCAAATATTTTGATTCAACAATAAAAAAATGTTCTAAACTTGAAATTCTCTCGAAAGTACTACAGATTTTATTCTTGAAAAACGGGAAACTTCACATATCAAATAAACACACTATAAAACATACGTAAAATATTTTTAAAAATGGGTGCCCGTTTATGTCGGTATGTATGACAATTTTTATGGAAAAAGCTTCTATTTTCAAAAATGTGTATAATTATTCTCTTACGTTTCTAATTGAATTAAAACCTTACATAAAAATTAATTTTTCTCATTGATTAGCGTAT
>BMAO01027276.1:0-15110 GCA_019973975.1 Trichonephila clavata | reverse complement strand
CATGTTGTGAAAGATTAAGTAATGCAGCCTTTGATGGTTACAGGAACAAGATATTTTAATGTTCATGAAGTTCCACAACACAAGGAGATACACACACACACACACAAAACATAGTGTAGGAATGAGACATAAAAAGGAGGGAAAGGCTTTCCCTGACTCCACGTGTACCCATGGCTCGGGGACCGTCCAGCGGAACAACAACTCTAGAAAAACGTTCTCTTTTTCCCCAAGAACAAGTAGCGCCACCTGGCTGTCGTTATTTGACAAGGGAAGGCACAGTTTAAATGTAACTGTTACATTCTCCCCCTACACCGCCGAAGACCGTCTCGGCGAGGTGGTGTACTATCAGACAATACGGCATTCTCTCCAGCAGTTCCTCTAGGAATCAATGGTTGTTTGCGAGGCCTTCCTCTTCTCCTGCGAGGTACTACAGGAGACTGGTTTGTGTGACATTCAGAAAAGGTGTTAAAGCTGATGCATGATAGACACCTAAAGGTTCGTCAGGTTTGTCACAACTAGCTACTACAAATGTGGTGGGGGATCTCGGGATAGTAACAATATAAGGCCCGTCTCTCCTGGCATCAGTTGGCACTCCTGTTTTGACTCGCTTACATAATGGTGCAGTTGTACCCATACTAGATCATTAACTTTATAGTCAGGACTTGGTCTACGTGATTTGTCAGCAGATGTTTTTTGACGATCTTGACTCTTCTCAATATTTTCTTTAATTTGTGACATATATCCTTCAAAGCGTTTTAAATAGGGTGTAAATTCAGGTACAAAATTATCGTTATGGATGACAGATCGTAGATCAGTATTTACTTGGTCTAAAGTTCAATTCTCTGGCGAAGGTTAGGTATGCTGCCGTGTGATCTGTGGACTCACATTTTGCAGTATTCAATGCGAACCTAATAGCTGGTAGCTTTTCAATCCATAATGTGTGGTTGTTACCTACCATCATTCCAAGCGAGGTTTCAAGTCCCTATTTTTTCTTTCTACTGGATTTGCCTGCGGGTGATATACGGAATGAGACTTTGATTGATATTCAAGACATAACATAACTGCTGCATTACCGCACTTACAAATTGAGTCCCATTGTCACATATTAGTCGACGGGGCACGCCGTACCTTAGGAAGACTTCATTCAGAAGTGTTATAGCACATTGTTTAGCAGTAGCTTGCTTTAATGGAAATAACTCTACCCATTTTTTGGTGTAATCTTCCACTATGAATATCCACTTCATACCTTCTCTCGTTTCTGGTAAAGGACCAAAAAGATCAATAGCTATGCTCTCGAATCGTTGAGCTGGAACAGCGGTCTGCAGAAGACCAGCAGGTTTCTGGTTTGCGGCTTTATATCTAATGCACTCTGGACAGCTCTTCACATAATCGGCAATAAATTTCCTCATACCAGTCCAATAATATTTTGAAGAAATTCTAGAAAAGGTTCCATCAGCTCCATAATGTCCAGCGGTGGGAGCATCGTGGTGCAATTTAATATCTTCTCTCTCTCGTGAGTAGGGACAACAAGTTGAGCTTCATCGACTTCAACATGAGGTGAGTACCAGTATAATACTCCCTGATTCATCACGTACCCTCTCTTAGTCCAATTGGCAAAGTCAACTCCCTTGTTGGGGATTTCAAAGCAATCAATTATCTTTTCTAACTCAGGATCCTTCAATTGTTCTTTTCTTAGTTCATTAGCTGTTCTTGTCGGGAAATCAATAATTATAGTTTTTAATTCACAAATTTCTTCGTCCTTAGACGCTGGCCTAGAAAGCATATCTGCAATAACATTGCACCTTCCGGGAAAATAATCAATCTTCAGATTGTAAGATTGTATTGAAGTGCCAAACGGGCTAATCTTCCGGTTGGAGATGTTAAGCTCATCAGCCACTTTAATGGTTGGTGGTCGATGCCACTGTAATTTCTGCACCTTTCAATATATACACACACACACAAAATACATAGTGTAGGAATGAGACATAAAGGAAGGAAAGGCTTTCCCTGACTCCACGTGTACCCATGCCTCGGGGACCGTCCGGCGGAACAACAACTCTGGAAAAACGTTCTCTTTTTCCCCAAGAACAAGTAGTGCCACCTGGCTGTCGTTATTTGACAAGGGAAGGCAGAGTTTAAATGTAACTGTTACAAATTTAAATTTCAAACTTCGTATAAGAAATTGTGTAAAACTCTAAAACTAAGTCTGTTTTTAACCTCTTATCTCTAACTCATTACCAGTGAAATAGCATTGTTTTAAATATTTCCTATATTGCTTGGCACACTGAATCATATTGGTAGATAAGTTTGGCACACTACAGCTATAGGTTGCGGACACCGGTAATAGAGCAACACAACAGGATAACAGGGTTACTTCTCATGGTATTGAGAAATGATTATATAGATTAAGAAACGTGCTGTAATTGGAGACTACGTTTTCCTATTTTTTTCCTACTTTATGTGATGTTTTAAGACATAGTTTTAAAGTTATTCTTTTATATATCATTCTAAGTGACATGTAATAAAAGACGATAAATGTAATTTTTATCTTCGAAATTAATAGGCTAGCTTATGCATTTTTGGAGGAAAAAAATGTTTAAACTTCCATTATTCAATTATTTTAAACTGATTTATCTGAATTTCCAACTTAAACGACACAATTATTAAAAGCTACGAACTTGCATACGACGAAGAAACACTAAATTCTTCAAAATAAATTAGAGTTAACGATATTGCTTGTCGTACAAATGAAAATAAATGGAATAAGTTAATATGATTAATTTTAATAATTTCACAACTTTACCTATATTTAGTACCAACATTTAGTAAACTAAAGCATATATATATATTTTAAATTTTAATAACTTTATTAAGCATTGTATGGAATATGGATACCCTCCTAACTTTATAAAATATTACCTAACAGTTAAATAAAATATGTGTTATTAGTTGTACTGTTAATCGATAGATGGCGACTAAAGCTAAAAAATTAAAATTATTTTATTTATTTAAAATTAATTGTATATGTCTGAATGATACTCAAATTTTCTATAAATTTTTAAAACAAAATATAGAGTTTTTAAATGTGTTTACATATAGTATTAATGATATTTTATCAAAACTTAATTTTATGCGTTACTGATATTGATCTTTCCAATATCCGGGAATATGTTTCTTGCTGTACTCACGTGGTAAGTCTTTATCTAATAGTTTAACTTTGATTTTAAAATATTTTAGTAATTATATAAGCTATTAATATTATCGTTTTACATTAACAAATTATTGTTTTATCTATAATAATAGTTAAACTTCTTAGAAATTTATTGCTTTCCCTGTTGCCCACAGTATTGGAAAATTCAGGTGAAGGTTGGCTAGCCAAAAAATTTGCTTAAACCTGCAATCCTGGTTTCTAAGGCTCTGGTTCCTAAAACTGCAATCCTGGTCGTCTAGTACTACTGGTGCTAAGACTGTTCTATCATGACTATGGTTATCTTACGTTTATAACTATTGTTGTACATTTTTGTAGTATATATATATACACTGGTGTGCAAAAATTAAGGACGAGACGGTTTTTTCAATATAACTTTGTACAAAAGCATTCCAAATCAACACATTCATTACGTAAGGACATGAGTAATGTAAGCAACACTTACTAAAAGAGAAATTAGAGGGATAAAAAGAAGCTTTATTGAAAAAATAGCATGGAGCGCAATGCGACTGAAGGCCGAAACATCCCTGTGATGGGTGTCCAGCAAGAAATATCCGGTCTTTAGTAGGGGATATGATCTCCCCTGACTGCTAGGCAGGTTTCACAGCGTCTGCCCATGCTGAGAATGAGGGTGTCAATGAGTTGTTGAGGCATTGCTGCGCCCATTCGTCTTGCAGCGCCAATCGAAGCTCCGGAATCGTTACTGGTGGTAAGGTACGAGCTGCCAAGCGTCTGCCTAGAAAATCCCATACATGCTCGATGGGATTGAGATCCGGAGATCGTGCCGGCCAATCCATACGTTCAATATCCTCACTCTCTAAGAGCTGTTCGGCAGCTACTGTGCGATGACATGGTGCATTGTCGTCCATGAAAAGGAACTGCGGACCCATAGCGCCTCTAAAAAGACGCACATATGGAAGAAGAATCTCGTTACAATAACGGGTCCCGTTGACTGAACCTGCGTCGAAGATGTGAAGGTCTGTACGACTACCAAGCATGATGCCTCCCCAAACGAGAACACCGCCACCTCCATACCTGTCCCTTTCAATGATGTTCGAGGGATGATTGCGGCTTCCCCGCTCTCTCCAGATGAGTATGCGATGAGAATCGCTACTCAGACTGAATCTGCTCTCATCTGTAAAGAGTACTCGTCCCCATTCATTGTCTCTCCAATTCCGGTATTCCCGGCACCACAGAGAACGCCTTCTCCGATGGGCAGGCGTTAGAGGTACACACCGTACAGGGCGTCGTGCAAACAGACCACCACCGTGCAGTCTTCTGGCCACGGTAAAACGCGATATCGGTCGTCCAGTCGCCTGTGTCGTGTGTCTAGCGATTTCTCCCGCTGTCTGCCGCCTGTTTCTTCTGGCCTGTAAGGCAATATACCGGTCATCTGCGGGTGTGGTTCCTCGTGGACGACCACTACTGAACCCCCGGATAGCTGTTCCAGTAGTTTGAAATTGTCTCCAAAGTCATTAAACGATGCTGTGTGCAATTCCGAACTCTGCAGCCACACTTGTCCCACTGCGACCTTCCTCCAACTTCCCAATGATTCGACCTCGGGTAAAAGCATCCATATGTCGTCTAACAGATTGATTATTCGCCATTTCTCGCTGAGCAGCAATTCGGTGTGATTTTAACTGCTATACGGTGTGCAATCTCTTTTGCCAGAAATACTAATCTTACACCGACAACATGCTTTACTACTCAGACACTCCCCCAATACGTCTACCTGCATATATGCGCATGTGCTACCGTACATCACCTCACTTAATCTCCTGATTGTCTTTCTGTCCGCTCTGCCCCTTCGTTCAGCTGATATGCTAATTTTTCGACTTTGTCCTTAAATTTTGCACACCAGTGTATATATATATATATTTATACCTATATATATATAGATGGATAGAAAGGTACTTACATGCATAATAATGAAACACAAAACTTTTGAGAAAATACTAAAGTATGAAATTAATATAGTCTCAAGAAAATAAAACCCTCATACAAAATCTAAATGATGAGCATATGAATAAAATAACAAAGTTTCAAAACTTGATCGCAAATTTATCAATTGATTAAGTGCAACATCAGACTAAGGAGAAATAAGCGGAGTAAATATCTTTTGATGGTTTTATATATATATATATATATATAATATAATATACATATATATATATATACACATATATATATACATACATATATACATACATATATACATATATATATACATATATACATATATACATATATATATATATTTATATATATATATGCATAGGTAGGGGGAAGGTTAGCCTTCAAACTAGTTTAACCCCCACTTATTCGGTCCTAAGTCCGAAATTACGTTTTTGACTCGCTAGGTTCTTATTTGTATTTCATTAGATTTGATCTTCATTTTTTTATTAAGTATTTCCTGTTATGTTCTATGTTTTTATATAAATTTCTTCCATAATATATACATATATATACATATACATAAATATATATATATACATATATATATACATATATATATACATATATATATACATATATATATATATATACACATATATATATAACTAGCCGTTACCCGCCCGCTTCGCTGGGTATTTCATGATGTTTTATAAATTTTTACTGCTTATATATATGTATAAATTATTGATATCTAAGTGCCTGCATTAAGAATTCGATTGTAATTGAAAAATATACTTATACCTTTAACTGTCACCTGTTGATTAAAAAAAAAAGGGCAGAACTCATCTAATTTGTATTTTCTAAAAATCTCTAAAATTGAAGTATAGAATGATGTTTGCTCTTTCGTAACCTAAAAACCAAGTGGATTCCCGCAAAACCAAATTTCGGTGGATCTCTATTCCGGAAATTGAACATGCAAGCCAAATTTCAAGTCTAAATCTAACAGAAGAAAAAAACAAATGTTTTTACTATCAATATCCTCGTAATCCCGTTGAGAGCCGTTTTCCAAAATAACCGCTCTTAGCGGATTTCAATTCAACAAAAGAAAAATGCAAACCAAATTGCATTGTTATAGTCCTTGTAGCTAGAAAAAAGGAATTTTTTTTTGTCAATACGTCCCAGTAACCCCCCTAAAACGCCCCCCAGAACTTGATTTGCTTAAAATACATTCTTAGTGGAATCCTTATTCAACAAAAGAAACATGCTTAACAAATTTCAAGTATTTGGGTCTAACAATTAAACCTTTTGAGGACGGCTGGCCGATCTAGCGGCCAGAAGGAACATACCCTTAAAAGGCGGCGCTGGCCGATCTATCGGTCACGCACTGCTTTCCCCTGTAAACAGCCTTCAAATCAGCATGGGTCCTATTACAGTTCTGAACCATCAATAGCTTGACTGGTTTCTTTTGTATTCATAAGGGAGGGGAATAGGAGTTCCCTCTTTCACCCTTATCTAGATATCCCTCTTTTTTCCCTCATGCTCAAGTTCTTACTAGCAGTGAGCGCATAGTTATTTTTGTAAGCGATTTTGTCATCTCGATTACTTAATCATTTCATTTTAAATTAATTTCATTTTAAATTAATTTCATTTCTTTTTTTTAAAAATGCCTAAATGTAAAAGTGGACTTACCACTGAAGAGATTCAGAAAGTTTTAGCTGATTTAGAAGACGATTCCAGTTTATGTATTTTTTTAAAATTTGTATCATATCCAAGAACAGTATTTTAATTCTTGTTTTGTTTTAGTGCATCTGAAATGTGTCATTGAATTTTTGAAAAGAAATTTGTATATTTCCTTATATTTATTTTGTGTTAAGAAAACTAATGAAATGAATAACAATTTTCTTCTATAAATTTGAATATTTCGTAATAAAAAATAATTAAATCATTATAGTCCCACGTTAATTAAAATCGTTATAGTACATTATATATTTCCTAAATCTGTTCCTTTTGCTTCAGCTAGATAATTTTTATTTGTTTACATTCGTACGCATAAAACTATACAAAAATCCGTGAAATCATTTTACTATTACACCATTTTATCTTTTTTAAATAATTTTGCTTATAATATATACCTATATTACCTTTTTGTAATAAATAAATAAATCTGTAACCTCAATTTTTATTGTATAAAAATTTCTAACCTAGAATAAAATTTATTTTGTTATTAATTGTATAATATTTCGTATTTTAACATGTTGAACTTAAACACTATTTAATTATATGGAAATAAATTTTTAATTTCTAATATTTCTTCCCCTTTATTTTATTATGCAAATAATTATATACATTAGTAATATAAGAAATATACGTTACATAAAAACGTTATTTTCAAAGTTTTTTCAAAAAAGCTCTATAACTTTAACTGGTGATTTTTTTAAATGATTGTTACTTTATTTTTTTCATACTAAAGAATATAATTACATATTTTCATAATGTATATTTTTTTAACTAATACACTAATAGCTATGAATCTGTCAGATTTAAAAATACTTCAGTTCAAAATTTTATTAATTTTCATACCTGCAAAACTACTTAAAAATATATTAGTGGAGAATTTAAAGCAATTTTTGCATTCAGTTTTTGATGAAAATTTGCGCATAATTACACAATGTATCGCTGTACAGAAGCGCATTTTTACTGTTATCGTATATTAAAAAAAAACAATTTTTAGCCAACGGCCATACCATGCTGAAAACACCGGTTCTCGTCCGATCAGTTTGACTAAAAACAATTTTTAAAAACAATTTATATCGAAACATAAAAAAAACCCTTTTTTAATCGTGTATAAACAACAAAATGAAGATATTTGCAACAAAAACTCACAGAAATATTTGTGATACATTTTTAAAACTATCCATTTAAGTCCCTTCGAATTTATTTATAAAATGCAGAGACCAACTTCGACATTTTTTATTATAACAATTGATGTATAAAAGTTGAGTATTTGAAGCAAAAACTATTAATTCCAATAAATTTTGCTTCAATTTTGTAGGCGACGAATATTACAAGTTCTTCAGCATAAGAAAAATACCCAGATTTATACAAAAACCTTAGAAGCAAGAATGACATTTTTGCTTGTGTTATATAATATACTTTGGAAGTTCAATAGTCTTAGATCTCCTGATTTTTCAAAACTTAAAAGAAGTTTTTTTTTTTTTTTTAAAGAAACAATAGCAATTTTTTTTTTTTTATAATAATAATTACGAAAAATTTTGCAAAATGCTCTAAAATCGATCTGAAAGTAAATATTTTTAGAATGTAGTCTAACAAAATAGTTATATTGAAATAAAAAAAATGTGTTCGTTATGTTTTTTCCCCTGCGCACACGCTTATTTATTCGTGAGTTACTTTTTATGTAGGATAGTACAAAGAAAGGAATGCTGGGGTGCGCTCCCCGAACATTCCTTTGAACGGCTACTGAACGTTTGAAACTTTAAATACAGAATCAGGGCTCTTGTAAATGAGCATGAAAACAAGTTTTAAGTGCTTTTATATTGACAAAGAATGCTTCTTTCTTTCCTTTTCTATTAAATTGTCGGACATAGGATAAATAGAAACTATGCTGACCAATTTAAAAGAAGGCCCTCTTCCACTTTGCAAACTTAGCAGGATAATGAAAATAACCGTTCAGAGAACTGATATTGTATTACATTTTGAGAGATAAAATGAAAATGACCCTTTAAGGGACTGTCCAAACGAGAAGGGAGGGGGTGAAATAGGATGTTTGATGCTGAAGTCTTCCTTCGTTTTGGGAAGATCAAAGAAAGTAAATTGTTGTCAGTTATCTGTAACCCGACTGAGGAGAGTGCGTTGAGAAGGAAAGGTTTTTGTGTAATTATTTTGAATGTTGATCGAAAGAGTTGGTTACGTAGGACTCTTTATCTTATGCACAAAATCACACACAAAAATAAGTTCACTATCGCACAAAAATCAGAACAATAATCTTAGAATTTAAGTAATATTATGCAATTCTATTGAAATTTTAAATAAAAAGTAAGGGTTATACACAAAGGCTAAGAATATAACTTTTTTGTAAGAAAGGTGAAAAATTTTTGAAGCCCCAGTATGCTGTCATTACTCGCAAAAGAAACAATTAAGTACAAATAAAAATAATATATTCCTTTTATATAAACAAGTTTACCGAGATACATGAAGCTCCTCAGCAACTTAAAAATATTTGTAGTCATAATATTTTGTCTTTGATATCAGCTTATTGTTTGCGTTTTACTATCAAGTATTCTAAAAATTCAAAGCGTTTCCTTTTTTTACTAATGAAAACATTTGTTACTGTTGGAAAAAATTTTAATTTATTCTTAGAAACATGTAGGTATAAATTGATTAATTATTAATATTTCCTTTACAAGTAACGTAATGGACAAAGTAATGAGACGGACCTCGTAATTTAAATGACTATCAAGTAGCGAGAACAATAGCCGAGCTAGAGCCCCCACTTCTAATTTCCACATCACGGCAACGTAAGGATTTTCATTTAATGCATAGCAACTCTACTACACGATGGAAACCCCTAATCGGGATAATTTTGTAATAAAAACACGAGGAGACTATAATGTGGCACTATTTAACAAGTGGCAACATTTATAGCCTTAGGATGTTCACATTTTATAGCTTAACGCGAAACACCTACCTGCTATTCATTTCATTTATTTGCCACAATAAATGTTGTATCATAACTTTCAGCATATATAGGAAGAATTAGATCAAAAGAAAATAAAATTTTAGTATTTAAAAAAGGCTTGATATGGTATAAAATAAAATTTAGACCTAGTCTTAAGATTTATTGAGTAATATGAATTATATTGTATCATAATATAATGGATTATGGAACAATAAAAAATGACAATTATGCATCAAATGTATATCATTCCTTTATAAAAGATATGTAAGAAAAATCTTAAGATTTTACTGACATATTATAAGAGAGAAAAACAATTATAAATTGAGTAAAAATGAAGTTTCCAAAAAAGCATTGTTGATTAATGACGATATGTTTATTATCGTACAGATACTGTGGATACGTATAAGAGTTTTTAAACTTACTTCATTATCAATTTGAGAAAGTCTGAATTTTACATTATAACATAAAGAGACAGGTTCAACAATTTTGCTTTTTATTTTATTTTGTATTATTGATTATAATTATGTGCAATTTATGTGATGAATCATATTATTTACTTCTTATTTCTAATTTGATTATTTTAAGTTTTAACTCCAGGTGTGTGCCAAATTCCTGCATTTAAAAGAACTAAAATCAAACTTTAAAAACTTTATATCTAGTTTAATGAATTTACGGAAAATCAAAATATAAATAAATTTTACATGAGCAAAATCAATTAAATTTGGTTTAGTTTATTGTACCTTCGTCTACAATGAAATAAGCGTTTAATTTTTTTATGCAATGATTTATATTATCATCATTATTTTGTGCTATTTCTCTCAATGCTTTTAATAATATTAAAGTGGAAATCTATAGGTGTAAAACAGCTTAAATTGCTAGGAAATAATTTCTTCTTTTTTAAAAATAAAATAAATAAATTGTTTGAATTTTCTTGAATTGAAATCATACGTAATTACTACATTGGATTCTCCAGAAAAACATTTTTCCCTAAGAAAGGGAGACTCTTTGCATTTAGGGAGTTTCTAAGCCGCGAACTTTCCCTTGGTCAGCGGGAGACCAACAACTATATGGCTTCTTTTGTCCTCCGATGTTTGATACTCTCAATCAATGACAGAAAAGGGGGAAGTTAACATCGCTGAAAGTGCCGTCTTGTAGGGACTTTTCCTTACAAAACCCGCCGTCTCCAAAAGGTTAAAAACAGGAATTTTTTTCTGTAATTCTCTTGACCCCTCGCCATCATCCTTGGGGGTCAATTTTCGTTTTACTCTTTGTTAGAGGAACTCTATTCCATGAAAGGAACATGCTACCAACTTTCAAGCAGGATGATCAAATAGTTTAAAAAATAGAAATAATTATTTATATCTGCCCTTAACTCCTCTCAACACTCTTTGGGGTTAATTTTCCCCAAACCCGTTTTTTAGCAGATATTTACTCCATGAAAGAAACATTCCTAGCAATTTTCAAGCAGGTAGGTCAAGTAAATTAAAAACGAAAATATTTATCTATTACGCCACTTAATTCTCCGCAACGCCACTTAGAGGTCTGTTTTCACAAAACCTTCTTATAACTGATCTCTACTTTATGAAAGAAATCTGTTTATCAAATATAAAGACTGTGCGTCTAATAGTTTAAAAATGGAAATAATTATCTGTAACGCCCCTTAAGTCCAGCAACGCCACTTGGGGCCAATTTTCACGAAACCCATTTTTTAGCGTATCTCTAACCTATAAGATGAATCTGCTTACTAAGTTTCAAGATTGTACGTCTAATAACTTAAAAATCGGAATTTGTAACGCCCCTTAAACCTCCTCCCGCCCCTGCAACAACCCTTGGGGTCAATTTTCCTAAAACCCATTTTGTAGCGGATATTTGCTTCATGAAAGAAACATTCCTACCAATTTTCAAGCAGGTAGGTGAAGTAGTTTAAAAACGGATATATTTATCTATTACGCCCCTTAATCCCCCGCAACGCCACTTAGAAGTCTGTTTTTACAAAACCCGCTTTTTAACTGATCTTTATTCTACGAAATGAATCCATTTATCAAATTTAAAGAGAGTGCGTCAAATAGTTTAAAAATGGAAATAATTATCTATAACGCCCCCTAAGCCCCTGCAACGCCACTTGGGGGTCGATTTTCACCAAACTTGTTTTGTAGCGGATCTCTACTGTATGAAAGGAATCTGCTTACCCAATTTCAAAATATTACATTGAGTAGTTTAAACATGGAAACAATTATTTATAACTTCCCTTAACCCCCTGTAACGCCCCTTGCGTTTTGAATTTTGGAAAATGCGTTCTTAGCTGATATCTACTCTATGAAAGGAACATGCCTACCAAATTTCAAGTCTGTAGGTTGAATAGTTTCGGAGATATCGTGATTAGTCAGTCAGTCGCTTTTCTCCTTTAAATATATAGATATATCTATATATATAAAGGAGAAAAGCGACTCACTCACTGACTGACTGACTGACTGACTGACTGACTGACTGACTGACTAATCACGAAATCTCTGGAACTGTTCAACCTACAGACTTGAAATTTGGTAGACATGTTCCTTTGATAGAGTAGACATCAGCTAAGAAAGGATTTTCTGAAATTCGAAACGCAAGGGGCGTTACGGGGGGTTAAGGGCTTTAATAATAATTGTTTCCATGTTTAAACTACTTGATGTACAATCTTGAAATTGGGTGAGCGGATTCCTTTCAGAGAGGAGAGATCCGCTACAAAATGAGTTTGCTGAAAATCGACCCCCAAGCGGCGTTGCAGGGGCTTAGGGGGCGTTATAGATAATTATTTCCATTTTTAAACTATTTGACGCACTGTCTTTAAATTTGATATATATAGATTCCTTTCGTAGAATAATGATCAGTTACAAAACGGGTTTTGTGAAAACAGACTTCTAAGTGGCGTTGCGGGGGATTAAGGGGCGTAATAGATAAATATATCCGTTTTTAAACTACTTCACCAACCTGCTTGAAAATTGGTAGTTAAGTTTCTTTCCTGGAGTAAATATCCGCTACGAAATGGGTTTTGGGAAAATTGACCCGAAAGGGGTTGTTGCGGGGGCGGGGGGTTTAAGGGGCGTTATAAATTCCTATTTTTAAGTAATTAGGCGTACAGTCTTGAAATTTAGTAAGCAGATACCTCTCATAGGGTAGAGATACGCTAAAAATGGGTTTCGTGAAAATTGCCCCCAAGTGGCGTTGAGGGGACTTAAGGGGCGTTATAGATAATTATTTCCATTTTTAAACTATTAGACGCACAGTCTTTATATTTGATAAAGAGAATTCTTTCATAGAGTAGAGATCAGCTATAAGAAGGTTTTGTGAAAACAGACCTCTAAGTGGCGTTGCAGGGGAATAAGTGGCGTAAGAGATAAATATTTTCGTTTTTAAACTATTTGACATACCTGCTTGAAAATTGGTAGGAATGTTTCTTTCATGGAGTAAATATCCGCTACAAAACGGGTTTGGAGAAAATTGACCCCCAAGGGGTATTGCGGGGGGTTAAGGGCAGATATAAATAATTATTTCTTTTTTTAAACTATTAGACTCACAGTCTTGAAATTTGTTTAGCAGATTCCTCTCATAGGATAGAAATACACTGCAAAATGTGTTTTGTGAAAATCGACCCCTAGGTGGTGTTGCGGGGGTTCAAGGGGCGTTATTGATAATTTTTTTGCATTTTAATTAATTGGACGCGCAGTCTTAAAATTTTGCTAAGCAGATTCCTTTCAAAGAGTGCAATTCCCCTACAAAACGGGTTTTGTGAAAACAGACCCAGAAGTGGCGTTGCGGGGGCTCAAGTGGCGTTATAGACAATTATCCCCATTTTTAAACTGTTAGACGTACAGTCTTGAAATTTGATAAGCAGATTCCTTTCGTAAAGTAGAGAACCGCTACAAAATGGGTTTCGCGAATATCAACTACCAAGTTTAATTTCGGGAGATTAAGAGGCGTAATCGATAAATATTTCCATTTTTAAACTACTTGATCATCCTGCTGAAAATTGGTAGGCATGTTCCTTTCATGAAATAGAGTTCCTCTAACAAAGAGTAAAATGAAAATTGACCTAAAGATGTTTGCGAGGGGTCAAGAGGAGTTACAGAAAAAAATTCATGTTTTTAATTGTTAGACCCATATACTTGAAATTTGTTAAGCATGTTTCTTTTGTTGAATAGGGATCCACTAAGAATAAATTTTAAGCAAATCAAGTTCTGGGGGGTTGCAGGGGGTTACTGGGACGTATTGACAAAAAAAATTACTTTTTTCGAGCTACAAGGACTATAATAATGAAATTTGGTTTGCATTTTTCTTTTGTTGAATTGAAATCCGCTAAGAGCGGTAATTTTGGAAAACGGCTCTCAACGGGATTACGGGGATATTTATAGTAAAACTTTTGCTTTTTTCTGTTAGATTTAGACTTGAAATTTGGCTTGCATGTTCAATTTACGGAGTAGAGATCCACCGAAAATTGGTTTTGCGGGAATCCACTTGGTTTTTGAGTTACGAAAGAGCAAACATCATTCTATGCTTCAATTTTAGAGATTTTTAGAAAATACAAATTAGATGAGTTCTGCCCTTTTTTTTTACCAACAGGTGACAGTTACAGGTATAAGTATATTTTTCAATTCAATCGAATTCTTAATGCTAGGACTTAGATATCAATAATTTATACATATATATAAGCAGTAAAAATTTATAAAACATCTTGAAATACCCAGCGAAGCGGGCGGGTAACAGCTAGTATCTTTATATATAAAAAGTACGTGTGTCACACAGTTTTTGTCCACAATGGACTCCAAAACTACTCAACCGATCATAATATAATTTTGCATACTGTGTGTTATTTCGTCCAACTTAAAACACATGATAGTTTTTATTTCAATAAATGACACAATAATTTTTTTATTGCCGAAAATGTGAAAAATCCGGAAAACACGTTACCACATTCCCGTAAGGGAATAATTGCAAAATGGGGCAATGCTCATGTGTCTGTGAAAGCAGATATTGCAAACCAAAATGCGGGAAAATTAAGTGTCTGGCGTATTTCGGGGTGTGGAATCCGATTTTTGAGTCAGTTTCTAAAAATAATTGTAACTTTGCCGGATAAAGCCGGTCGACCGTATTTTAGACACTCCATAACAGGGGCTTACATTAAAAGTATTGAATCGTGAAAACTTGGACGCTGGCGTACATCAAAATGGATAATCCGAATCTGATATCCAGTCTGAGAAATAACTGTAAATTTGCCGGATAATTCCGGACGACCATTTATTACGCAAACCGTGGCAAGATCTTACCCTTAAT
>BMAO01027275.1:0-46482 GCA_019973975.1 Trichonephila clavata | reverse complement strand
TTCATAGAGTGCAAATTCCCTACAAAATGGGTTTTGTGAAACAGACCCAGAAGTGGCGTTGCGGGGGCTCAAGTGGCGTTATAGACAATTATCCCCATTTTTAAACTGTTAGACGTACAGTCTTGAAATTTGATAAGCAGATTCCTGTCATAGGATAGAGATATACTACAAAATGTGTTTTGTGAAAATCGACCCCTAGGTGGCGTTGCGGGGGCTCAAGTGGCGGTATAGATCATTATCCCCATTTTTAAACTATTAGACGTACAGTCTTGAAATTTGATAAGCAGATTCCTTTCGTAAAGTAGAGAACCGCTACAAAATGGGGGTTTCGCGAATATCAACTACTAAGTTTAATTTCGGGAGATTAAGAGGCGTAATTGATAAATATTTCCATTTTTAAACTATTTGATCATCCTGCTTGAAAATTGGTAGGCATGTTCCTTTCATGGAATAGAGTTCCTCCAACAAAGAGTAAAACGAAAATTGACCCCCAAGGATGGTTGCGAGGGGTCAAGAGGAGTTACAGAAAAAAATTCCTGTTTGTAATTGTTAGACCCATATACTTGAAATTTGTTAAGCATGTTTCTTTTGTTGAATAGGGATCCACTAAGAATAAATTTTAAGCAAATCAAGAGTTCTGGGGGGGTTGCAGGAGGTTACTGGGACGTATTGACAAAAAAATTACTTTTTTCGAGCTACAAGGACTATAATAATGAAATTTGGTTTGCATTTTCCTTTTGTTGAATTGAAATCCGCTAAGAGCGGTAATTTTGGAAAACGGCTCTCAACGGGATTACGGGGATATTGATAGTAAAACTTTTGTTTTTTTTCTGTTAGATTTAGACTTGAAATTTGGCTTGCGTGTTCAATTTACGTAGTAGAGATCCACCGAAAATTGGTTTTGCGGGAATCCACTTGGTTTTTGAGTTACGAAAGAGCAAACATCATTCTATGCTTCAATTTTAGAGATTTTTAGAAAATACAAATTAGATGAGTTCTGCCCTTTTTTTTTATCAACAGGTGACAGTTACAGGTATAAGTATGTTTTTCAATTCAATCGAATTCTTAATGCTAGGAATTAGATATCAATAATTTATACATATATATAAGCATTAAAAATTTATAAAACATCATGAAATACCCAGCGAAGCGGGCGGGTAACAGCTAGTAAGTTATATTTATGTTTCTAGAAGCATTATATAGTTTCCTTAAAATCATATACAAACAGAAAATTAACTTTTATTTAAAAAATTCAGCCCTTTAATAATAAGTTAAAAGAAACATCTAGGAAACATTATGATAAATAACAGATTTTTCAAAGTAAAAATTTCAAAACAATGCCAGAAAGAAATAGTTTTTTACATATTATGTAACCTGAAGAAAAAAACCTTTTGACTAAAATAGCACTCATTAGGCCCAGGTGTGTAAGTACTCTTTATATCAATTGTTTTGTTTAAATAGAAACCTATCCACATGGAAATAAAGAAAATGCATTGCTATATTACAAATTAAGCTCGTTTTTTGTTAAATCAACTGATTTTACACTTTCCTATCACCAAAGAAAACAAATATAATAGTTTTTAAGTTAATGTTTTTTTAATTAAAATACTTAAAAATTTTAGTCCTTAGAAGAATGTAAAAACAACTAAAACAGTACATTTTTGCATTAACAAAACATTTAGTTTTTAACCTATTGGAAAGAGCTTTTAGAGAAGTTTTCAGCACCCATTAAGAAGAAAAAATAACATCATAAGGACCAATAGAATCATAATTTAGCAATTTTACTTGCTGTACAGAATTTTATTTTCAATACCTTTTTTCAATTATTCACTGTTAACAAGAAAAATAAAACAAACCAAAATCGTATTGTTGAAATATTTATTCTGGAAATTGTACACATACATATATACATTACAAAAATTAACAAGAATATAAGTGAAATTTTTGAAACATGTTTTCTTCAATAACTTATTTTTTTATATATATTGATTTTTTTTATAAACAGTATCTAATCTATATTATAGTCAACTCCATCCTTATTTGTACAGAACAGCTGTTTAATATAATATACATTGAATTATCATTTTAAATATAGGTTCTAGTGTATAAAAGTACATAAATAAACAGCTTTTTTATTTTTTTTTATCAAATCATGTCTTTGAGTTATGAAATGTGAGTGAAAATGCCTTTCAAACAGTGTTGTTTCAAATAAATTACATGTTAGGATATGTGAGTCATCTAAATTATTTACTGAAGAATTTATAAATAGCTGGTTCTGAGAGGAATTTTGAAATTTTCCTCATTAGAGTAAAATTTTTACAAATGTTGTTCATAATTATATAGTTTTCTAAATGGCTATCTACAAAATTTAGCATAACACATGTAGTGTTATGCTACGCCCATATGAGTATTTAGAACATGACGATAAAGTCTACAATGTGAAACTAATGGTCTTTGGCAAAAAGTGCAAAATGTATGAAATTCATAGATTACTTTTTATCCACAAAAACATATACATATAAAAAAAGAGAAAAATTCTGAACTATGTGCAAAATTTAAAATAAATTATGAGTGGAAATATTAAAAATGAAGATTAATGCTAACAAGCAGAAATGAAATTAATGCAAATTAAAAATAAAGCATTCATAATTTAGAAACAAGATAAAAGATTTAAAAAATACAATTTTATAAATATTACACATGAAGGATAAAAACAACAGTTCAAAAAATATCACACATTGGAACAATATATATATATACAGGAACTAATTTGTTATCAGTACACTACACATTAAATATCTTTTAAAAGTGGTTTTGAAATCACTGGAAATAAAATTTTGCCATCCGATAGTTTTCAATCAATGATGACAGTCTCCCACTACGAACTCAAAATGAAAATAATTTAAAAGAATGGCTTATTCCTGGCAAAAAAGGAATTACATTAAAAAGCAAAAATGTAAGTAATTTTTTATAGAAAACAAATTAGAAAAATATGAGTGCCAGGATTTAAAGAAATAGAACACAAGGTATTTAGAAATGCCAAGAAAAGAAACAGAAAGAAATAAAGAAATTGAAACTGGAAAAATAACAACTGCGTATAAAAGCGTGGGGTGCTCAATATTGTTATAATTTCTTACTAGTTCTATTCCAAAATGCAGAGTTAGTGTAAAAATGTAGTACAAAGGCCCCCACGCTTTTACCACAATGACATTAATTCTCTCGTTAATCATTTTATTCTTATATTGAGATTTTAGTTCGATAAAAGCGTGTTTTTTAAAACTATATTTTAAATTTTTGGGTCTTCATGTGTGTCAGACTACTGATTTCAGCACTTAGGTATTATCACAACAAATGCCAAATCTAATAATAACTTGCCTAGTTGGCAACCCCCATTGGTACTTGTGTCTTATTGCAACCTATTGGTGACATTATATGAAACTAAGCCCTTGGTTGCCAAATCAGCATGTACCACACATAGGAAATCAGGGTGGCCAACTCAGCGAGTTATTTAGAATTGGCGATAATATGCAAGTATCCTCCAATTTCCTGTGAGTTGTATGTGCTGAATTGGCAAACAGGTGTTTCATTTCATATATGTCGCCAGTTGGTTGCGATAATACGTAAGTACCAAGATTTCTTATGTTTTTCCCACTTGTGTGCAACATACCTGCAAATAGGAGTTTTTGTACCCAAGCCGTATTAATTTTTGGTACTTACATATTTTTGCAACCATATTGTCGAAATTATATGTAATAAACACATGGTTGTCAATCTGGCGCATACGACTCATGCAAAATCAGGGTCACTAACTTAACAAGTTATCTTGAACATTGTCATTGTTGTGGTAATATGCATTGTAAAATCTGGCGTATGATGTACACTTTTAACACAAAAAATAAGATTGAATTTTACGTGAGCATGTTACATGCCAGGTATAAAAATGAAAGCTTTAAAAAAACGTGAGCATAGGGAAAAAATTAGATTTCTACATAGATTGAAATGTTGTTCATTTAAAAGAAATGGCGTTCCTTATGAACTTAAAAGGTTGCTCTTCTAGATGTATACTATTTTTTACTAAAGCTTAGAATAAATGACTTTCAAACTTTAAGAGCATGGCTCACATATATCTCAGGTTTCTTCATGAAAAAGGGGGTGCACATTATACAGCAAATAAACATAGAAATTAAAAATTGCTACTTGAAAGTATAAGTGCGTGTTATACAATGGTATGCATGATATGCCAGATTTTACGGTAAGAATATAATTTTTCTCTACCTTTCTTTAATGAGAAAAAGTATAAAATATATTTATATTGGGTTAAATACAAAGAATCTGATATATATACTTCATTTATTTTCATCCAAATAAACAAAACACCATAGTCACAATAAAGGTATTCTTGAAATAGCCATTTTAAAGTTCAATATGAAAATAAAACTAAAATTATTCCAATGTTGCAAAGGAATACTTAAATTATTATTTGCCTATAAGCAAGTGCCCAAAAAATCAAACAATATGACTTATTATGAATCAAGTAAATTTCATTAAGATATGTGACTACCCAAAATTCGCAGTTTTGGTGAAAATTTTCAAAATTATACTTTTGTGTTTTTATTTTATAGCCAATACATTTCAGATTCCATAAAACACTCTATTTTTGTTTCTACGATATCTAGATGCAAATTTATAGCATAATTAGTAAACTGGAATTGGAGTTAACAAAACCAGATGCTGATCCCTACATAAAATATTTTTAAGATATTGAATTTAAATTTTTAGAACATGTTTTATTTAGTTGTATCTGTGTTATGAATCAAAATCTAATCTCTGTGTATATACAGTGGACTCAAAAAGTGTTCGTACACTTGCAATTTCATATAAGATTTATTGTTTCCGACTAATAAAAATTAATATTTTGGAATTGTAATTTTTTTATATCTGCAACTTGTTCTTGGCGGAATGACATAATTATTTTTTTTAAAAAATAGTATAACTATTATTTTTGAAAATTAATAATCAAAAAGCTACTGAAAAATTACGCCACTAAAGTCTTCGTACACTTAACAAAAATCTCAACATAGCTTTATATATATATATAAATATTGTGGTGTATTTCTTTCTTAATTTAGAACTTAGTAGGATATCTTTTAGTGTCCACAACAAATTTTAAATGTCTTGTCTTAAATGCCTTTAAATTTAATCAGTTTTTTGTAATTTCTTCATCGATGTACCTCCATGCTTCAGTGATTATTGTTTTTACTTCCCATTATGTGTTTATATGTCATGTTTTCTTTTTACTTTAAATCTAGTTCTTCCCAAATATGCTCTGCTGGGCTAAATAAATTGATTGAGGAGGTGTTTTCAAAATTTTGGGTACAGTTTTAGAGACACCAGCAGTGTACATTGAGAGCAATTCGCCTGGCGTCATTATCCTGTTAAAAAATGAAGTCGTCTAAAATATCCAAATTTTGAGAGATAATTTAAATTTCTCTTTAAAATATTTAAATAGAGCTCATGATTCTAATACCATAAAAAAATACCAAATTACCTAATCCTGAAGCCTATTTACACCCACCCTCCCCTGCAAGAACACCTCTGTGTTAAATCATGGAGTTGGAGGAGCTCTTGTTCCACATAAATTCACGGAATTAAATGCCTCATTTTTTCCTTTAAAACTATTATATGCCCATCAGAACCAAAAATGTTGACTTTTCTGTCATCCCAATCACTTTCCTGACAATTTTGAATTTTCTGAAACTTAGTCACAAGAATCTAGTAGGATGAATGAACCATGGAAGTGGAAGTGTTCTTGTATGGGGGCGTAAATCAGCTACAGAATTAGGTAATTTTTGATGGTATTGAGAATCATGAGCTCTAGTTAAATATTTTAAAGAGAAATTTTAAATTGTCTGTCCAAAATTTGATATTGAATATGACTTCATTTTTTAACAGGATAATGATGCTCTCAATGTACACCGTTGGTGTTTTTATAACTGCCCCAAAATTTTGTGAAAACACCTCCTCAATCAATTTATTTAGCCCAGCAGAGCATATTTGGGGAGAACTAGATTTAAAATAAAAAGAAAACATGACATATAAACACATAATGGGAAGTAAAAACAATAATCACAGAAGCATGGAGGTAAATCGATGCAGAAATTACAAAAAACTGATTAAATCTATACCAAGATGTTTAAAAGTTGTTGGGGCACTAAAAGACATCCTACTAAGTTCTAAATTAAGAAAGAAATACACAATATTTAAAGCTATGTTGAGATTTTTGTTAAGTGTACGAATACTTTTGTGGCGTAATTTTTCAGTAGCTTTTTGAATATTAATTTTTAAAAATAATAGTTATACTATTTTTAAAAAAATAATTATGTCATTCCATTAAGAACAAGTTGCAGATATCATAAAAAAATTACAATTTCTATACATTAACTTTTATTAGTCGAAATCATTAAATTTTATAGGAAACTGCAAGTGTACGAACACTTTTAGGGTTCACTGTACTTCATTGCATTTAAATGAAAAAAAATCATTATTTTTTTAAAAAATCGAGTTTTTGCATAAAATTTGGCATATTTAAAAAACTTTTAATTCCTAATACATATAAAGATGTTCCATTATTTATGTGCTGTGTAAATATTATTTGAATACATTCATTAGAATTTTGTGTAAAAGATCCTCATTGCTATTTTTCATGAAAATTTTACTAAACTTGACAATTTTTATAATCTATAAAACTCTCCAGAAAACAGCAAAAGGGTTAAAAAATTAGTTAAACATGAAGCTAAAGAGTTTGAGCTATAAATATGGTGAGTTTAAGAAATGTACAACAAGTAGAACATTTTTCATATTGTATTTAAATCTTTAAAAGCATTGTCTGAGAAACTATGTTTTTTGGCTTCACAGTAAAGTTCACAAATGGATTTCTTTTTAAGATATTGAATTGAAATTTTCAGAAAATTTTTATTTGTATTATAGACTATAATCTCTATGTATGTATTTATGCATTTTATTGCACATACAATTTGTGAGAAAAAACATGTTTTTTTAAAAAAATTGACAAATTACAAAAAATATTATAAATTTTTCGCTCTAGGCACAGATAATGTTGCTATTTTTGTGCAGTTTTAATATTATTTGAATATATTAATTAGAATTTTCAATACAAGGTTTACTGTAACTGCAATTTTTCACTAAAAATTCCCAATCTATCCAAAATAATTAAAAATTTTGTGGAATTGTATTTTAATTCCTGACTGAAGTGTAATATAGGGGGGGGGGGCTTTCAATTTGGCGATTTTTCTTTGGATTTTTATGTAGATATTATGGTGAGATGAATTCATTCTGGCTTCGGGAAACCTATCGCTAAGTGAAGTAGCTTGGCGATCGATTTTGGTCACCAAAAAAATTTGACATCGCCAAGGGCCCCCTATACTACACTTGAACCTTAATTCCTAGTTCTATGCACATCCTTTTTAAAGAAAAAAGTGTTTTTTTAGTTGAAAATGTGTTTCAATAAAATGCTCCGAAGGTAGCCACATACCTTAAATTTGTTTTTTTAAGTAATCCGTCAAAACGGGGAGTTTTTTTCACATTTTTTCGCTAAATTCCTATAAAAGCCTTATATTAAAAACAAGGCACATACTTTTGTAAAACCAAATAGGTGAAAACTTTAATTCATAAGTCAAGAAAAAGACTGTTTTGACTTAAAGTCATAACAAAATCAAAACAATATAGTACTCATGTGTTCGTCCGCGGGTAGCGTGGTAGAAAGGAAAAATAGTTCGGAAGATTTATGAGAACTAAATTTGTTGTTGGACCCCTATCTTTAAAATATGTAGCCAGTATATTAAAAAAAATTCTTTAATCCTGAATATCTTTTTTAATTTGTTTGATAGTGTTAATTAACCATTTTTTGAAATTTTGAGTACATGTAATGTTTCATATTCGAAAAGGCACGCGTTCAAATCTGATATAAACAAACTCATTTCAGAATGAGTAAGTCCATGTGCTCAGTTTTGAGTATTTCTTTTTTCTCCGTGAAGGGCAGCCGAATTTGCGATTTCTTCCAAATTTAAGATATAAATATAAAAAGTTGCAACATAACTGTAATCGTCGCAATTCAGTTGAAAGTAATTTCGAATTTCTAGGGATTTCACCTAAATTCTTTTCGTTGTTTATTCAGTGTTGCGAACTTTACTTATTGAAAAGTTCTTGTTATTTTCAATATTTTCATTTTTTTTATAGACTGTTATTTGAAAATAAACTTCAAGTTCCATGAAAATTCTTACCATACTTATTATTACATCTTAAAAAACATACACAAGAAGCAATTCCTTCCTAGTTACATTCTATTTTTAATAACTATATGATTCATAATAAGCTAGTTTCCTGTTTCAATATTTCGCAATCTTCTCCTATGATGTAATTTTGTCCCCCTCCTCTGCTCTTTTGCAGATATGTTTTTTTTTAATAATTTTAATAATATTATATTAAATTTTCTTGTTCATGCATATTTTTGCATCATTTCCTGTCTGTCTCGGTGGACCATTTTGTAGCTCTAAGCCCTCTGTTGGTTGTTAGTTCAATCCTCCCGAATAAATTAATAGCTAGGGATTCTTCAACGCAACGTTTTATAGCGTAGCATATCGTTTCTGCTTCCTTTTAACGTCAGTAAATACTCGAGAAGATACAAATCCTATAGATAAATTATGAAACTAAAATTTAGATTTAAAAAAAAAAAAAAAAGAAACCAAGTGGGGTGCGTTTAAGCGCAAACAACGCCAAGAAAGAGAAGGCAGTAAGTAATAAATTATAGTTTGAAAAAAAACTAAAAAACACGCTTTTATACTGAATCGAACTAAAAAGTAAAAAAATAATTCTTAATAAAGAATAAAATGATTAACGAGAAAATGAATGTCATTGGGGTAAAAGCGTGGGGTGCTTTGTACTACATTTTTACATTAATTCAGCTTTTCGGAATAGAAGTTAGAAATTATAACAATTGATACATTTATAGAACACCCTAGATGCCTCTATAGTATATCTTCAAAGTAGTACCTCCATGTAAAATATCTGGTTCAGTATAAGTGAAAAATTTTGTGCAAAATATGAATATTGTATAATTAGGTTAAAAAAAATTCAAAGTAAATACTTTCAAAACTACTAAAGTAATCAAAACTTTTTATGAAATTGTCAATTAATGTTACCAAAGAATTTTCAATATCACGCGCACGCAATTCGCTAAAACTTTATTTCGTTTCCCTCTTTAAAAAGTGGGAGAAAATTTGCATTAAAATATCTGGGATTGTCGGAATAGAGAACTTCTTAGCCAACTTGGCGATATTTCTCAAAGTTTGAGTTTGACATTTAACAAACGTAACTTAATAAACGTTATACGTTTAATAAAAAACCATTTAAAAATTGCTTTTTGTTGTTGTTGTTTCTAATCCCTCAGAGATCTAGCAGCAGCTAGATCAGATCCATGATGCCGTGAACTCTAGCGAAGCCAAGCACCAGTAGAGGACTTCCATAAACATCCGCCAGAGCGAACCCCAAGCAATCCAGGGTATGATCGGGGGATGCCGGCTTCAGATTGCATTTTTTGCATAATGAAAAGACTTTGCGTCCCGATTCAAATGTCATGTTTTTTAAATGTCCACTTATAAGTCTTGAGATGGCCGTTTGATCATTTCTGTCACCAAATTTTAACGCTTCACCCGGGGTCTTCCTGCTGAACCAAGGATGGGCGGGAGGGGTGAGCCAGTCTTGTCTGACTGCTTTTTTCTTTATAGAGAAAATTTCTTTGTATGTTAATTTGTAGTCCCGGTTGAGAGGCTCAGAACAACCTCTTTTAGCCAAGATGTCTGCAGCATCGTTCCCTTGGATGTTAACATGGGAGGGAATCCCCTGAAAGTGGACTTCCCTTCCCTTGGCTAGATTTCTAAGATGGGTTATAATTTGTATGCCCACGAAGTCGTATATATTGCTCCAGTCCTGTAGATAATGAATTGAGCTCCGACTGTCAGTAAGGACCCAAATGTTATTAGAATTAGTGCAGTCAAGGATGGCCTTTTATCCTTCATTTATGGCAATTAGTTCGCTTCTGAATACCGAGCAGTTTTCCGGGTTGCGTCTAGAAAGCTGGACTGAAAGACTTTTTATAAAGACACCACTTCCAGCTTTGTTGAAATCGTCTAAGATGCTCAATTACACTATGTTTAAGTTATCTATATAAATAAATAAAATTGAAGTGTCTGTTTGTAATTTCAAATTAGCAGCTTTTTACTAAATGCATTTAAAGGTATATACGGTACTTATATCAAAAAATCAATTTTTAAAATTTTTGTCTGTCTGTCTGTCTGTTTGTTCCGGCTAATCTCGGAAACGGCTGGTGCGATTTTAAAAATTCTTTCACTAATGGAAAGCTACATTATCAGCGAGTAACATAAGGTACATTTTATCTCCATATTCCTACGGGAACGGAAACTATGCGGGTAAAACCGTGGGACTTTGCTTACTCCCCACCAAGTTGGCGCAAAATTATGCATTTGGTCAATAATGGAAATTTCTCACATTTATAACACAGTGAATTGAAACACAGTGTAATTTAGCATCTTTACAAAAAGCAATTTTTAAATGGTTTTTTATTAAACGTATAACGTTTATTACGTTACGTTTGTTAAATGTCAAACTCAAACTTTGAAAAATATCGCCAAGTTGGCTAAGAAGTTCTCTATTCCGACAATCCCAGATATTTTAATGCAAATTTTCTACCACATTTTAAAGAGGGAAACGAAATAAAGTTTTAGTGAATTGCGCGCGTGATATTGAAAGTTCTATGGTAATATTAATTGACAGTTTCATAAAAAGTTTTAATTTATCGAATATTTATTACTTTGAATTTTTTTTAACCTAATTATACAATATTCATATTTTGCACAAAAATTTTCACTTATACTGAACCTTGATATTTTACGTGGAAGAATTACTTTGAAGATATACTAGATAATACTATGGAGAGGAAGCCATACAATGTCACTCGCCGAATAAAATTAAGGAGCTTTACGCAATACTTATTTCATCTTCGATCTTTCTAATCCTCAAATCTTTTGGAATAAGTACAAAAAGTACATGGCGGAAGATATTTTGCAGCAAATACAAGCAAATACGCCTTTCAATCAACACATCTACAACATACGCAATAAAGGTTTTCAAAATGGTTGGGAAGAAGCTACATGATTTTGGAATGATTATTCCTAGACGTGTCGACGGAAATGGCTTCAATAATGAAATTGCTTGAGAATTAAACTACGCTTTTATAGAATTGCAACATCAGTAACAGAATTTATCCCTCAATTAACTCCAGATCAAAGTCACGTTTTCCAACAAGTCTTAAGCAAAATAGAATCCGGCAGTGGTGCACTCTTTTTTCTCGATGCCCCTGGAGGAACCGGAAAAAGGTTTTAGCTAAACATATTATTATTGACTATCAGAAAAACCCAGAAGACAGCAGTTGCTATGACTTCTTCCGGTATAGCCGCGATTTTATTGACCAACGGTCGTACTGCACATTCCGTTTTAAAATTATCGCTTAATCTTGCATTTAAAGATTCACTCATCTGAAATTTCAGAAAAAATAGCTCTCTAGCAGGATGCTTCCATAATGCAAGCTTTTAGTGTGGGATGAAAGTACAATACCTCACAAGAAAGCTATAGAAGCGTTAAATCGGACTCTTCAGGATTTACGAGATAGTACAGATATTATAGGAGGAATGGTACTTTATTATATATTGGCTGGTGAATTTTCAAAAACTCCCCTGTAATCCTGCCGCAGATGAAATCAGTCTCTATTAAATCATCAAGCTTATGGGCAAAATTTGAAAAATTAAGTCTGAAAACGAATATGAGAGTGCATCTTCATAATGACGTAGATTTGGAACATTATGCAGAGACACAATTGAAAAACAGTTATGGATGTTTGGACGCAAATGCTGGAGTTTATATTTTACTTCCAAAGGATTTTGTAATGTAGAAGAAAATGATGTAAATCTTATTGCTCAAATTTACCCGGGCTTGCAAAAAAAATTTAAATTGGGGTCAGTGGTTGCGCGCAAGATCAATATTGGCGCCTAACAATGACATTGTCCATAAAATTAACATTGAAAATTTAACCGACGTGTGGGGGAGGGGGGAATTGAAGAAATATTTATCATTGAATACATTCATTGATAATTAACAAAGTACTTCTTATCCCCCAGAGTTCTGAAATTCACTTGAACATTCGGGTGAACCCTCTCATAAACTTCAATTAAAACTAAATGTACCAGTTATGCAAAATCTCGATGCTCCTCGACTATGTAAAGGAACAAGGCTTTGGATCACAAAACTGATGCAGAATATACTTGGTGCCAATATTTTAACATATGCCATGAAAAGGGATAGTGTTATCATACCTCGAATTCCAAGTATCTCCACTGACCTACCTTTTCAACTCAAACGATTTCAATATCCCCAGTTTTAATGTTGCTATTAACAAAGCTAACATTTCAGGTAGCAGGGGTGCGCATTTGGAAAAGCAATGTTTTTACCATGGCCAACTATATGTAGCCTGATCGGTGTGTCCAATGCCCAAATCTTCACATATTTGCAACTGACGGAAGGACATATAATATGTTATACAGTTCTGTTTTGAGCTCTTTTAAAGAGAAATTATATATTAAACGTAGATACTTTCGATTTTTAAAAATATTAATAGCTTAAGTTATTGAATTTTTGTTGTTAATTATTATAATAAATTACATTTTCAGTTTTTTTAAACTAAGATCACTTTTAGAATTTTTAAATTTTATTGGTTCAAGTCAAGCAATAAAAAAACTACCATATTATATTACTTACTTTTTAAGGATAATGATTACGACTTTGACAGTTATTTAAAGACATCAACGTGAGCGGAGCCGCAGGTAAAAGCTAGTTTGTTATAAATGTGAGAAATTTTTTATTAAAATCCCATGGTTAACAAATGCATAATTTTGCGCCAACTTGGCGGGGAGTGAGCAATGTCAACGTTTTACCCGCATAGTTCCCGTTCCTGTAGGAATATTGAGATGAAATATATCTTATGTTACTCGCTGATAATGTAGCTTTCCATTGGTGAAAGAATTTTTAAAATCGGACTAGAAGTCTAGAGATTAGCTGGAACAAACAGACAGACAGACAGACAAAAATTTTAAAAATTGATTTTTTGATATAAGTACCGTATATACCTTTAAATGCATTTAGTAAAAAGCTGCTGATTTGAAATTACAAACAGACACTTCAATTTTATTTATTTGTATAGATTACAGGGAAAAAGTTGTAGTTTTCCTACCACAGTTGGTCATATATCTTATTTGTAAACAAGCTTTTGCTTTTTTGGTCTGGATTGTGGAGAAAAATAAATTATAGTTTGAAAAAAAACTAAAAAACACGCTTTTATACTTAATCAAACTAAAAAGTAAAAAAAAAAAAATTCTTAATAAAGAATAAAATGATTAACGAAAAACCAATGTCATTGTGGTAAAAGCGTGGGGTGCTTTGTACTACCTTTTTACACTAATTCAGCTTTTCGGGATAGAAGTTAGAAATTATAACAAATGATACATTTATAGAACACCCCACGCTTTTACCCCAATGACATTCGTTTTTTCGTTAGTCATTTTATTCTTTATTAAGAATTGTTTTTTTACTTTTTAGTTTGATCAATTATAAAAGCGTGTTTTTTAGTTTTTTTTCAAACTATAAATTATTTTTCATTTTTTAGTTCGAACTATAACAAAAGCGTGTTTTTTAGTTTTTTAAACTATCATTTATTCATTGTTGAATTTATCCTTGAGTTTGATATTTGAAGCTGGAATCACGTGGCTGTAGAATTAGTCTTGCTCTAATTAATTAACGGGTCTGAAGTGTATTTATTCTCTTTGTTTACGAGGCCTCGGGTGAGTGATTTTGGGATTTATTGGCACAAGAGCCGATTTCGGCTGTACTGCGCCAAACATTTGTTTTAATATCTGTGATCTAGACGTAAAGAGAAAGAAAGAATGAATTGAATGACAAGAAAGAAGGTCGATAATAGAGAAGGATGACTAGGGTACCCCGGGTTCGTGAAGCCCGTGTTTACCAAAGACAGTAAACCCCGTGGGAAAAGGAAAAGATCACTAGGGCACCTCGGGATTGTGACACCCGTACTCACCTAAAGAAGGTGAGCCCCCTGAGGGGTTACGAGGCCTCGGATGAGTCCCGTATCGTTATATTAGATTCTGTCTATTTTGAACAGGTCAAACAAATAAAAGTGTGTAAAGAAGAAAAGTTCGAAGGAAAAAAAATTTTAATGTACCATGTTTTTATAACGGAATAAAAATTATAAAATTCCTCCTTTTCGTTCTTGTTTTCTTTTTTCACATTTTCATGCATTGTCATCGACTTCTAAGCTATGGTCCAAATTTCAAGTCTCTAGCTCCTCGGAAAGTCACACAGTTTAAAATCAATTACAAAATTCCACCCGGACAGACATTAAAGAAAAGGAGTTAATAAAAACATGGTAATATGAAGTGTCAATCGTTTTTTCACCCTTTAAACGTATCATTAAACGTCTCTTTCTTTGCCTGAACTTCATTATCCTTAATTTATGGACATGAGTGTATATTTTGTAAGGTATGTATACGATGTGTGTAACTTTTCAAACATACAAAGATCAAAAAATATTCTTACATAAGTATTATTACATAAATTTTCATTAAATTTGTAAATTTTTTATACATAAACTTACAAACATTTCCAAACAATTCAATCAAATGACAAAGAAATTGTAAAATTAAAATTTTAGATAGTCCTCTAACAATCAAACTGAAGGGAATTTTAATGAACTGCAATCAGAAGAAGAAAAAAAAAATTTTTTTAAATATTCACAATTTGTTTTGTAATTATTAAAAATTTCTATGAAAACATTAATTTACAGAAAATTTGCAAGTTTATAGAAGAAAGTAGCTGATTACCTGTAACACAATATATATTTTGTACAGTTTAAAGTATATGAGTAATTATATTGAGTTATGAAATAAAAAAACCGTACGCGCCAGCACCATAGCTTAGAACAGAGGATCTCAAACTTGTCATGTTTTTCGATCTGGGCCCTTGCATACTTAATATTGAATTTTTGCAAATTCATGAACTTCAAATGTGTTTTGGACAGTTGGTATACTGTGATAGCTCGCTGCTATTTTAAAAACACATTTACTTTTCTATTTGTAGTGAAGTGTTGTATGAAAAACTAAAAAATACATGTTAATTTTAAACATTTATTAGATAAAAGTTAAAATTTAGTACATGTTACACAGAATAAGAGAGTAAAAACAATGCTTTTATGTCGCTTTAATTACAAATTTTTAATAGCATAAATTTAGTTAGGTTTTATCTTAAACCTCCTTGGTTAACGTCCAGTCTATTTTTTTTTTTTTCATAAAAAGAAGCAAATTAAGAAAACCTTTTATCTTTCAAATTAACAAAATAATGTAAAAAGCAACTTTTTATTTATCTCTATAAAACCCAGATAAATCTTTCCCTTAATTGGGCAGAATTTGATTTAACTATTTCTGATATACAATTTCAATTTCCAAATAATCAAAAACAAAATACTAATAATTATAGCTTTTTCATTAAATGTTTATACTTATTATGTACCTGAGATGTGTGTGTGTGTTTTCAATATTTCAATTGCTTATAACAAATGCTTTTTAGTAATTTGTATTAATATTGGTTTAATTTACTTGAATATTTTGAATCAGCAGAAAGAAGAAAAAATTTAACACTAAATTCTAAAAAATAAATTTTCTAAAAAAAATATTGTTTCTAAATTTTTAGTTAAATTAGCATCTTTACCTGAATCTTTATTCAGTAGCAAATGACGTAAATGAGCTTTCGACTTTCAAATAATATATTGAGAGAAAATCATATGATGTATTTTGTAAATGAAATGAAAATTAAATTTTTTTTTTATTTAGTGCAATAAATATTTTTTTAGAAACATGTTCTCAAAAAAATTAACGGATACTAAAAATGTTAATGAAAAGGACATTGATGGATTAAATTTAAAAAATTGGAGTGACAATGAAGTTTTAAAACATTGCAAAGAATTAGAACAAAAATTTTCGGATACTAAAAATATTAATGAGAAGGACATGGATGGATTAAATTTTTTCGAAGAAATAAAATCTTTGCGATGTTTTAAATTATATTTATGAAAACAATCTTATCGATACATTTTCAAATATTGCAATAGCTTTACGGATTTCTTTAACCCTGCCAGTTTCGGTGGCTACTGAAGAACGAAGTTTTTCAAAAAATTATTAAAAAAAACTACATGCGATCTACTATGGCGCAGGAGAGAGATTATCGGATTTGTCAATTATATCCATAGAGAGCGAAATTTTGGATAAACTAAATATAAAGGAATTGATACGAGCATTCGTAGCTGCTAAAGCTAGGAGAATCAATGTTTGAATATATTTTCTAATTTTTATATTTTACTTTAAAAATTTTATATTATTTTTGCTTTGTTTTGTTTTTAAAATTTATGAAATAATAATAATAAAAAAAAAAGCAATAAGACACACGTGTTTTAATATTATAATTTTAAAGCTTTTCAGTTCGAAAGTCAAATTTCGAATAATATAAATATGTATTTCACATTTTATTTGTAGCACTTTATAAGAGTGCAACAGAACCCCATAAATGGGGGCCGAATTTTAACTTAAACAAGGGCGCCTATACCCACGCGGCGTTCCTGGTAGTGTGCGCTGGCTTTTCCAGGGAAGTTCACTTGTGAGATTTTGGAGTTTGAGGGAATGTTTTTTAGAATATCTGGAAGAAAACGAGGAACTGCCCAATGAATGCTTCTCCCCAGGAGTGAAAATTGTCTGTAGTATTTAGCTTTTCTTACCGATATAATGGAACATTTAAACAATTTTAATTTAAGACTAGCTTTTACCCGCGGCTCCGCTCGCGTTGATATCTTTAAATAACTGTCAAAGATGTAATCATTATCATTAGAAAGTAAATAATATAATATGGTAATTTTTTTATTGCTTGACTGGAACCAATAAAATTGAAAAATTCTAAAATTGAGCTTAGTTTAAAAAAACTGAAAACGTAATTTGTTATAATAATTAACAACAAATATTCAATGACTTAAACTATTAATATTTTTAAAAATCGAGAGTAACTACGTTTAATATATAATTCCTCTTTAAAAGAACTCAAAACAGAATATTATTCTAAGATGCTACTGTATACCAAATTACATGTTCTTCCATCAGTTGCAAATATGTGAAGATTTGGGCATTGGACACACCGATGAGGCTACATATGGTTGGCCATGGGAAAAATATTGCTTTTTTAAATGCACCCCTTCTACCTGAAATGTTAGCTTTGTTAATAGCAACAGTAAAACTGGAAATTGAACTTGTTTGAATTGAAACGGTAGGTCAGTGGGGATACTTGGAATTCGAGGTATGATAACATAATCCCTTTTCATGACATATGTTCAAATATTGGCACCAAGTATATTCTGCATCAGTTTTGTGACTATGTTCCTTTACATAGTCGAGGAGCATCGAGATTTTGCATAACTGGTACATTTAGGATAAATTCTGTTACTTGATGTTACAATACTATAAAATCGTACTTTAATTCTCAAATAATTTCATTATTGAAGCCATTTCCGTCAGCACGCCTAGGGCTAATCATTCCAAAATCACGTAGCTTCTTCCTAATCATTCCGAAAACCTTTATTGTGTTTCATTGTAGATATGTTCATTGAAAGGCATATTTGGTTGTTTTTCATCGCAAAATATCTTCCGCCATGTAGTCTTTGTACTTATTCCGAAAAGTTTGAGGATTAGAAAGACCGAAGATGAAATAAGTATTGCGTAAGCTCCCTAATTTCCCCCTATTTCGGCCAGTAACATTATATGGATGCCTCTATAGTATATCTTCAAAGTAGTACCTCCATGTAAAATATCTGGTTCAGTATAAGTGAAAAATTTTGTGCAAAATATGAATATTGTATAATTAGGTTAAAAAAAATTCAAAGTAAATACTTTCAAAACTACTAAAGTAATCAAAACTTTTTATGAAATTGTCAATTAATGTTACCAAAGAATTTTCAATATCACGCGCACGCAATTCGCTAAAACTTTATTTCGTTTCCCTCTTTAAAAAGTGGGAGAAAATTTGCATTAAAATATCTGGGATTGTCGGAATAGAGAACTTCTTAGCCAACTTGGCGATATTTCTCAAAGTTTGAGTTTGACATTTAACAAACGTAACTTAATAAACGTTATACGTTTAATAAAAAACCATTTAAAAATTGCTTTTTGTTGTTGTTGTTTCTAATCCCTCAGAGATCTAGCAGCAGCTAGATCAGATCCATGATGCCGTGAACTCTAGCGAAGCCAAGCACCAGTAGAGGACTTCCATAAACATCCGCCAGAGCGAACCCCAAGCAATCCAGGGTATGATCGGGGGATGCCGGCTTCAGATTGCATTTTTTGCATAATGAAAAGACTTTGCGTCCCGATTCAAATGTCATGTTTTTTAAATGTCCACTTATAAGTCTTGAGATGGCCGTTTGATCATTTCTGTCACCAAATTTTAACGCTTCACCCGGGGTCTTCCTGCTGAACCAAGGATGGGCGGGAGGGGTGAGCCAGTCTTGTCTGACTGCTTTTTTCTTTATAGAGAAAATTTCTTTGTATGTTAATTTGTAGTCCCGGTTGAGAGGCTCAGAACGACCTCTTTTAGCCAAGATGTCTGCAGCATCGTTCCCTTGGATGTTAACATGGGAGGGAATCCCCTGAAAGTGGACTTCCCTTCCCTTGGCTAGATTTCTAAGATGGGTTATAATTTGTATGCCCACGAAGTCGTATATATTGCTCCAGTCCTGTAGATAATGAATTGAGCTCCGACTGTCAGTAAGGACCCAAATGTTATTAGAATTAGTGCAGTCAAGGATGGCCTTTTATCCTTCATTTATGGCAATTAGTTCGCTTCTGAATACCGAGCAGTTTTCCGGGTTGCGTCTAGAAAGCTGGACTGAAAGACTTTTTATAAAGACACCACTTCCAGCTTTGTTGAAATCGTCTAAGATGCTCAATTACACTATGTTTCAGCTATCTATATAAATAAATAAAATTGAAGCGTCTGTTTGTAATTTCAAATTAGCAGCTTTTTACTAAATGCATTTAAAGGTATATACGGTACATATATCAAAAAATCAATTTTTAAAATTTTTGTCTGTCTGTCTGTCTGTTTGTTCCGGCTAATCTCGGAAACGGCTGGTGCGATTTTAAAAATTCTTTCACTAATGGAAAGCTACATTATCAGCGAGTAACATAAAGTACATTTTATCTCCATATTCCTCCGGGAACGGAAACTATGCGGGTAAAACCGTGGGACTTTGCTTACTCCCCACCAAGTTGGCGCAAAATTATGCATTTGGTCAATAATGGAAATTTTAATAATGGAAATTTCTCACATTTATAACACAGTGAATTGAAACACAGTGTAATTTAGCATCTTTACAAAAAGCAATTTTTAAATGGTTTTTTATTAAACGTATAACGTTTATTACGTTACGTTTGTTAAATGTCAAACTCAAACTTTGAAAAATATCGCCAAGTTGGCTAAGAAGTTCTCTATTCCGACAATCCCAGATATTTTAATGCAAATTTTCTACCACATTTTAAAGAGGGAAACGAAATAAAGTTTTAGTGAATTGCGCGCGTGATATTGAAAGTTCTATGGTAATATTAATTGACAGTTTCATAAAAAGTTTTAATTTATCGAATATTTATTACTTTGAATTTTTTTTAACCTAATTATACAATATTCATATTTTGCACAAAAATTTTCACTTATACTGAACCTTGATATTTTACGTGGAAGAATTACTTTGAAGATATACTAGATAATACTATGGAGAGGAAGCCATACAATGTCACTCGCCGAATAAAATAAGGAGCTTTACGCAATACTTATTTCATCTTCGATCTTTCTAATCCTCAAATCTTTTGGAATAAGTACAAAAAGTACATGGCGGAAGATATTTTGCAGCAAATACAAGCAAATACGCCTTTCAATCAACACATCTACAACATACGCAATAAAGGTTTTCAAAATGGTTGGGAAGAAGCTACATGATTTTGGAATGATTATTCCTAGACGTGTCGACGGAAATGGCTTCAATAATGAAATTGCTTGAGAATTAAACTACGCTTTTATAGCATTGCAACATCAATAACAGAATTTATCCCTCAATTAACTCCAGATCAAAGTCACGTTTTCCAACAAGTCTTACGTAAAATAGAATCCGGCAGTGGTGCACTCTTTTTTCTCGATGCCCCTGGAGGAACCGGAAAAAGGTTTTAGCTAAACATATAATTAATGACTATCAGAAAAACCCAGGAGACAGCCGTTGCTATGACTTCTTCCGGTATAGCCGCGATTTTATTGACCAACGGTCGTACTGCACATTCCGTTTTAAAATTATCGCTTAATCTTGCATTTAAAGATTCACTCATCTGAAATTTCAGAAAAAATAGCTCTCTAGCAGGATGCTTCCATAATGCAAGCTTTTAGTGTGGGATGAAAGTACAATACCTCACAAGAAAGGTATAGAATCGTTAAATCGGACTCTTCAGGATTTACGAGATAGTACAGATATTATAGGAGGAATGGTACTTTATTATATATTGGCTGGTGAATTTTCAAAAACTCCCCTGTAATCCTGCCGCAGATGAAATCAGTCTCTATTAAATCATCAAGCTTATGGGCAAAATTTGAAAAATTAAGTCTGAAAACGAATATGAGAGTGCATCTTCATAATGACGTAGATTTGGAAAATTATGCAGAGACGCAATTGAAAATCGGTTATGGATGTTTGGACGCAAATGCTGGAGTTTATATTTTACTTCCAAAGGATTTTGTAATGTAGAAGGAAATGATGTAAATCTTATTGCTCAAATTTACCCGGGCTTGCAAACAAAATTTAAATTGGGGTCAGTGGTTGTGCGCAAGATCAATATTGGCGCCTAACAATGACATTGTCCATAAAATTAACATTGAAAATTTAAACGACGTGTGGGGGAGGGGGGAATTGAAGAAATATTTATCAATGAATACAATCATGGATAAAGAACAAAGTACTTCATATCCCCCGGAGTTCTGAAATTCACTTGAACTTCCGGGTGTACCCTCTCATAAACTTCACTTAAAACTAAATGTACCAGTTATGCAAAATCTCGATGCTCCTCGACTATGTAACGGAACAAGGCTTTGGATCACAAAACTGATGCAGAATATACTTGGTGCCAATATTTTAACATATGCCATGAAAAGGGATAGTGTTATCATACCTCGAATTCCAAGTATCTCCACTGACCTACCTTTTCAACTCAAACGATTTCAATATCCCCAGTTTTAATGTTGCTATTAACAAAGCTAACATTTCAGGTAGCAGAGGTGCATTTGGAAAAGCAATGTTTTTACCATGGCCAACTATATGTAGCCTGATCGGTGTGTCCAATGCCCAAATCTTCACATATTTGCAACTGACGGAAGGACATATAATATATGGTATACAGTTCTGTTTTGAGCTCTTTTAAAGAGAAATTATATATTAAACGTAGATACTTTCGATTTTTAAAAATATTAATAGCTTAAGTTATTGAATTTTTGTTGTTAATTATTATAATAAATTACATTTTCAGTTTTTTTAAACTAAGATCACTTTTAGAATTTTTAAATTTTATTGGTTCCAGTCAAGCAATAAAAAAACTACCATATTATATTACTTACTTTTTAAGGATAATGATTACGACTTTGACAGTTATTTAAAGACATCAACGTGAGCGGAGCCGCAGGTAAAAGCTAGTTTGTTATAAATGTGAGAAATTTTTTATTAAAATCCCATGGTTAACAAATGCATAATTTTGCGCCAACTTGGCGGGGAGTGAGCAATGTCAACGTTTTACCCGCATAGTTCCCGTTCCTGTAGGAATATTGAGATGAAATATATCTTATGTTACTCGCTGATAATGTAGCTTTCCATTGGTGAAAGGATTTTTAAAATCGGACTAGAAGTCTAGAGATTAGCTGGAACAAACAGACAGACAGACAGACAAAAATTTTAAAAATTGATTTTTTGATATAAGTACCGTATATACCTTTAAATGCATTTAGTAAAAAGCTGCTGATTTGAAATTACAAACAGACACTTCAATTTTATTTATTTGTATAGATTACAGGGAAAAAGTTGTAGTTTTCCTACCACAGTTGGTCATATATCTTATTTGTAAACAAGCTTTTGCTTTTTTGGTCTGGATTGTGGAGAAAAATAAATTATAGTTTGAAAAAAAACTAAAAAACACGCTTTTATACTTAATCAAACTAAAAAGTAAAAAAAAAAAAATTCTTAATAAAGAATAAAATGATTAACGAAAAACCAATGTCATTGTGGTAAAAGCGTGGGGTGCTTTGTACTACCTTTTTACACTAATTCAGCTTTTCGGGATAGAAGTTAGAAATTATAACAAATGATACATTTATAGAACACCCCACGCTTTTATCCCAATGACATTCGTTTTTTCGTAAGTCATTTTATTCTTTATTAAGAATTATTTTTTTACTTTTTAGTTTGATCAAGTATAAAAGCGTGTTTTTTAGTTTTTTTTCAAACTATAAATTATTTTTCATTTTTTAGTTCGAACTATAACAAAAGCATGTTTTTTTAGTTTTTTAAACTATCATTTATTCATTGTTGAATTTATCCTTGAGTTTGATATTTGAAGCTGGAATTACGTGGCTGTGGAATTAGTCTTGCTCTTCAATGGATATTAATTAACGGGTCTGAAGTGTATTTATTCTCTCCGTTTACGAGGCCTCGGATCGTTATATTAGATTCCGTCTCTTTTGAACAGGTCAAACAAATAAAAGTGTGTAAAGAAGAAAAAGTTCGAATTACAAAAAAAAATTTATGTAACATGTTTTTGTACGGATTAAATATTATAAAATTCCTCCTTTTTGTTTTTGTTTTCTTTTTTCACATTTTCATGCATTGTCATCCACTTCCGAGCTATAGTCCGAATTTCAAGTCTCTAGCTCCTCAGAAAGTCACACAGTTTAAAATCAATTACAAAATTCCACCTGGATAGACATTAAAGAAAGCGAGTTATTAAAAACATGGTAATATTGTCAATCGTTTTTTCACCTTTTAAACGTGATGCCGATATAAATTAAATGGACTGTAAGTTTTATAACAAAATTTTAATGAGCGAAAACAGATCCCAACCATATGGGATCGCTAAACTTTTTCGAACTGAATACAAAGGTTGCCACAGTTGGCTCGGAGCAAAATCTTTACAAAGAATTCTCGCCAACTGGCGCCAACATCCTGCCCCGCCTTGCAATGACGAAGGCATTCAACAAAGTTTACATTATACAATTATTACAACAAAAGTTACAATAATATAGTAAGAATACATGACAATAACAATTATACAATTCAATAAAGATACAATAATATTATAAATACAATTCTGATGACAAAATCCATTGACATATGGTAAATTGGCAATTTTTGTAACTGGTCTTTTATAAACTCCTTGTTTATCCTTTAAAGTCACTACTCTGACTAAATTATCCTTACCAGGGTGCAATTTTAAAAAGCGTGCCAAGTGCCATTTTAAAGTATCTGAATTGTCTGAGGGTTTCACTAACACTAAATCCCTTTCTTTGAAACCTACATTGCCCTTACACCATTTGGGTCTCTGTTGCAGTCTATTTAAATATTCTGAAGACCATTTACGCCAAAAATGTTGGTTCATTCTTTGTACCAACTGCCATTGGCTTAATCTATTCATGGGGATCTTAGTGTAATCAGGATCAGGTATTGCAACCAATGAAGATCCAATCAGAAAATGTGCAGAAGTTAAGATTTCAGTATCATTCGGATCATTAGACAGAGGACAAATTGGTCGAGAATTAAGAACAGCTTCAATTTGAACTATAAGGGTTAGAAATTCTTCATGACTTAAAATTGAATTTCTAATTACTCTCTTTAAATGGTATTTTAAAGATTTAACCCCCGCCTCCCACAGACCACCAAAATGTGGTGCGGAAGGGTGGGTTGAAGTTCCATTTGATTTGTTCTTTAGAAAAAAAATCCATTATTTTTTCCATTTTTCCCTTAAATAATGCTTTAAGTATTTTTCTTAATTCATTATTTGCACCTACAAAGTTCCGACCATTATCACTATGGATCTCAATGGGTCGCCCTCTTCTGACCACAAACCGTTTTAAAGCCGCAAGAAAGGCTTCCGTTGTTAAGTCGCTAACTATTTCTAATAGGATAGCCTTAACTGTAAAACAAATAAAAACACAAACATAAACTTTCCTAATATGCTTGCATTTTCCAGAAAAAGTTTTCAACTGGAAGGGTCCACAATAATCTATACCTACCTGACTGAAAACTCTGCAAGCGGTAACTCTCGCAGCTGGCAAATCAGCCATTAATTGCTGCGAACCTTTAGCACTAACTTTTCTACAGGTGATGCATGTTCTAAGAATTTTTCTAACTACATTCCTTGCGGATGGTATCCAAAAACTATTCCTAATATTTGCTAAGGTAGCTTCAGCACCTGTATGAAAATAGAGAATATGAAAATGATTAATAACAATATAAGTAAAATTATGGTTGGTGGGAATTATCATGGGATGTTTCTGATTCCTTGGGATGAGGAAGTTTCTTAACCGTCCTCCAACTCGAAGTAATCCACTATCATCTAAAAAAGGATGCAAGTTTAACAATTTACATGAGTTTGGAAGAGGAATTCCCTTTTCTAAATATTGAATTTCATTAGAAAATGAAGTTCTTTGAATATTTTTTATGATACACTTCAACGATTCTGATAGTTCTTTGCTCTTTAAAGGTCTCATAGTTTGGCTCCTTGGATGTCTTGCATTTTCAATAAATCGTTTACACCAGGCAGTTACTCTCTGCAACTTAGTAAATGATGAGCAATTACTAATTATATCCAGCGGTTCAAGGGTCTTTAATAAGGCACATAGAGGAATGTCCGAAGTTTCCTTCAATTCTTGTAGGAAAAGATCATCTCCTTCGACGGCAGTAGTGTCGTAAGGTTCCAGTTCTTTATACTGATGCAAGAAAGGTGGACCAAACCACCAAAGTCCACAATGTTGAATTTTATCTGGACTAATACCTCTTGAAAGGATGTCAGCAGGGTTATTTTCGGAATTCACATGTTTCCAAAAATCATTTTCTGTGAGCTCCTGAATTATGTTGACCCGGTTTCTTACGAAGGTTTTTAGTTGAGTAAGTGGCTTTTTGATTCAAGCCAGTACAATGCTGGAATCAGTCCAAAGATAAATTTGACTGACATTGATTTTAAAGGCAAGAAGGGTTCTTTTAAGAAGCTTTGATAAAAGTACTGCACCACAAAGTTCCAATCGTGGTATTGTAATACTTTTCAGTGGGGCTACCTTTGATTTGGAGCAAAGGAGCCTAACAGATATTTGTCCACTTGAATTAATGCATCGTAGGTAAAGTGCAGCACCGTAAGCCTTTTCAGACGATTCAGAGAAGCCATGCAACTCTGTTCTGATTGACTTATCTTGTTGACAATAACGTGGGATGTTCAGACAGTTTATAGATTCCAAAGCATCTATAAAGGATTTCCAATAGGAAACTAAGTTCGAAGACAACGGATCATTTCAATCAAGTTTCAACTGCCACAAAGACTGGAGAAGATTTTCGCCCTTGTTATTTCAGGTCCAATCAGTCCAAGAGGATCGAATATCCTTGCAATTGTAGAAATGACTGATTTCTTTGTGACTATAAGACTGGTACAGTTTGAAGTCATGGGAGAAATCTTGAAAGCAAATGAGTCTGGATGTGGCTTCCACAAGAGTCCTAGGGTCTTGTTCTCGGTTGAAGAAGAATAAGAAAGGTCTTTATCTTGACACATTGAGTCTGATAATAGCAATGGATTACTAGCTGACCACTTGTGAAGTTCCATTCCAGCACCCCTTAGTAGTGACACTAGTTGCTCTTGGAGTTTTCTTCCAGATTCTAGATCATCTGCTCCAGTAAGAAGATCATCCATATAGACATCAGACATTATAACATCTGCAGCTAATGGATATTTGTCACCGTCATCTATGGCAAGCTGTTTCAAAGATCTTGTCGCAAGGTATGGTGCACTCTTGGTGCCATAAGTAACTGTAATTAATCTGAAAATCTTCACAGGACTGTCAATTTTATCTTTCCAAAGAATGCGTAATAAATCCCGTTGGGATTCATCAATCAAAATCATTCTAAACATTTTTTTTAATATCTGCTGTTACCGCAAATTTGTGAGCTCTAAAGTTTAATAAAATAGAAAAGAGGTCCCTTTGTATTACACCACTATTCAATTGTAAAGAATTTAGCGATTCTCCTGAAGTAGTAGCAGATGATGCATTATTAACTACACGTAAGGGAGTTGTTTTGCTTTAATGGTTGTACACTCCATGATGAGGGAGATAATACACAACATCAGGATCATTATCTTCTACTACTTCTTCCATGCGACCCATTTCTAAATATTCACGTATAAAATTTCTATATGATTCCAATATTTTTGGATCTTCAACTAATCTTCTCCACAAGGAGTTAAGTCTACGTAATGCCGTTAATTTCGAATCTCCCAAGTAACTCGGATCCTTTGACAAAGGCATTTTCACAATAAAACGACCAGTTTCATCTCTATTATAAGTACTCGTAAAGTATTCTTCACATAATTTTTCTTCTCTACTCATTGAAGGAATTTCGAAATCAGGACAATTTTCAATTTCCCAAAAGCGTTTGATACTATTATTGAGCTCATTTACATCAGTAACTAGTCCACAATAGCTCTTATTAGGGTAATTATGTGACATGACGCCACTAGCTATGTAACCGAATACTGTATCTTGTAATATCAACTTCCCATCTGCTAGTTTTATTTTCCCATGATTTAGAATTTCACAGAAAATCTGATTTGATAAAAGCAAATCGATTCTTCCAGGTGAATAGAAATTCTCGTCCGATAACTTTATATATTCAGGAATTTTTATTCCACTAATATCTAATTTATTTGTTGGAGACAAACCCGTAATTTTCGGAACAACAAGAAATTCCATTAATTTCTGAAACTGTCTATTTTTATTCGAAACCACGGCAGACACTTTCTTTTTTATCATTTGCGAAGTCCCGTTAATACCGCAAACAGAGGTATTTACTCGTTCACCTTGTAATCCCAAAGTTAAGACGGCTTCCTGTGATATCAAGTTACTCTGACTCCCGCAATCTAAAAGCGTTCGGAGGGGAAAGAGTTCTCCGCGGTTGTTTTGGCAATAAACTATTGCGGTGGACAGCATCACAGTTGAATGACCCTTAGCATGTCCTACGAATTCCTCCCCTTCGTTCTCAAATGATTCAACATAGGGGATAGTTTGCTTGGGCTTGAAACATTCGCTGCTTACATTTAGTGTTGTGGTGCTTTTGGTTTCCAGAGTTGGCAAAGTTTCGCTAATTTGACTCCTTTGGCTTTCGAACTTTCTCTCAAAATTTCTACACAAAAGTGAATTGTGCCGCTTAGAGCAATTGTGACAATTCCGCGAACTTTTGCATAGAGCTACTCTATGAGAAGAACTAAAACAATTTATGCAAAGATTGTTCCTTTTCACCGAATTAAACCTTTCATAAACACTTAAATCATTAAATTTTTTACATCTAAATACTGGGTGAGGCTGTTGTTTACAAATTACACAGTTTACTGGATCCAATTTAACTAGAAAAGATTTCGTTTTATAACTTCGTTCCGATGGAACAGCTATTGCATTATTTGTTTGGATGTTTTCTAGTATTAAACAGCGTTTTAACAAAAAATCCATAAAATCGTCCTCTTTAGGCAGTTTGGTAGAGGCTAAGTTGAGCTCATAATTTTTCCTTGTTTCCTTATCTAATTTTCTTAAAATTAAATTTATCAATAGTACTTCGGAAAATTCGTTTAGTTCTAATCCTACCATTTTTAAACCTCTTAAATGTTTTTGACAGCAATCTATTAAAGTTCTTAAATTAGCTGATTCGTGAGTAAATTTTTCCAATGCTAATATTTCATTAAAATGACTATTTATAATCAATTTCTTGTTCTCAAACCTTTTTTTCAAACATTCAAATAATGAAGTATATGAATCATCAATTGTAATAACATCCTTAGCTATTCCAGTTAGCGTAGATTTTAAGTAATATAATTTTTGAGAATTTGTTAAACTATTGTTCGAATCAATTAAAGAAATAAATTGTTCTTTAAAATTAAACCAATCATGATAGGAACCATTAAATCTTGGTAATTGAATATCTGGCAATTTAATATTATTAAAACTATTTCCACAAGATGTAACATCATTATTCTTCAAATCAATTTTTAAAATAATATTTTTAATCCTTACCTGGATATCTTCACAATCATCTTCTAAATCCAGGATTTCCAATTCAAGTGGTTCCAAGTCACTGTCCTTTAACACTACTTCATAATATTCATTCCGAATATCACTTAATTTGATAGTTAGGCCTTTCAAGGTATCCATTTTCGATTCTAACTTTATTTTATCCTTTTCGTCCGGATTGTTAATGAAGTCTTTTATACGTGTCAGTTGGGCTTTTACTGATCCACGTTTGCGGTTCAACGCAACTAATGCTTCTTTAGACATATTGCTCTATAATTATTCTAAAGATTTTACAAGTACTAATTTTTCTAATGTTTGACAATTCCGTGAGCGGACCAATGATGCCGATATAAATTAAATGGACTGTAAGTTTTATAACAAAATTTTAATGAGCGAAAATGGATTCCAACCATATGGGATCGCTAAACTGTTTCGAACTGAATACAAAGGTTGCCACAGTTGGCTCGGAGCAAAATCTATACAAAGAATTCTCGCCAACTGGAGCCAACAAAACGTGTTCCTTTCATGTTAATTCGTATCATCATTTCTAAGTGTATTGCTTTATAAAAATAAAAAAATATTTAGCAGTTAGAACGCAAATTATTTTTTTTCACATGCACAAGCCTTTTTTTTATTTTCATTTTCAGAAAAATGTTTATATTATGGTTAGAAATTGCTAACACACCCCACCCTCCACTTTCTCAGATACAGAACACTTCTTTTGTTTATTTTATTTCTTTTAACCGCAAGTGTATTTTATACTTGCATATATGATTAGCGTTAAATTCAAAACACTTTAGGGTTACACCTTATTCTTTTAGTCGCCAAATCTGGAAATGATGTAGGAAATTAGTCGCCATGTCTGAAAATGGTATATGGAACTAGTCGCCAAATTTAAAAATGATATATGCAATAAGTTGCCAAATCTGGACGTGATATATGGATTTATCGCCAAATCTGATTATCCTCATTCCTGACGATCCTGAAAAGGACAATGGAACAAAATTATGAAATTATTGTATTATTATCGGTCCTTGACAAGTGTGTGAAATTTCGAATGAATCCGATCTTTTTAAGTGGGTAAAAATCGAGTTCTAAGATTCCGTTACATGCAAGTGAAACTTATAAAAGCGTGTTAAAAACTAACTTTCCCATTCATGCAAGAATTATGTGCCAAAGTTAGTAATGTTCGGAACTATGATGGATTTAAAAATTTAATATCTATTCTTTCCTTAGCCAGGTTTGAGGATTTTAAAGATGATAAAAAAAATACTGAACTTTTCACTAATCCTTTTTCGATTTCTCTTCAAGACATTTATTGCTATCCACCTCAGGTACAAATTGAAATTATTGACCTACAGCACCATATCTATATATATAAAGGAGAAAAGCGACTCACTCACTGACTGACTGACTAATCACGAAATCTCTGGAACTATTCAACCTACAGACTTGAAATTTGGTAGACATGTTCCTTTGATAGAGTAGACATCAGCTAAGAAAGGATTTTCCGAAATTCGAAACGCAAGGGGCGTTAAGGGGCGTTAAGGGGCGTTAAGGGCTTTAATAATAATTGTTTCCATGTTTAAACTACTTGATGTACAATCTTGAAATTGGGTAAGCGGATTCCTTTCAGAGAGTAGAGATCCGCTACAAAATGAGTTTGCTGAAAATCGACCCCCAAGTGGCGTTGCAGGGGCTTAGGGAGCGTTATAGATAATTATTTCCATTTTTAAACTATTTGACGCACTGTCTTTAAATTTGATATATAGATTCCTTTCGTAGAATAATGATCAGTTACAAAACGAGTTTTGTGAAAACAGACTTCTAAGTGGCGTTGCGGGGGATTAAGGGCGTAATAGATAAATATATCCGTTTTTAAACTACTTCACCTACCTGCTTGAAAATTGGTAGGTAAGTTTCTTTCCTGGAGTAAATATCCGCTACAAAATGGGTTTTGGGAAAATTGACCCCCAAGGGGTGTTGCGGGGGCGGGGGTTTAAGGGGCGTTATAAATTCCTATTTTTAAGTTATTAGACGTACAGTCTTGAAACTTAGTAAGCAGATTCCTCTCATAGGGTAGAGATACGCTAAAAATGGGTTTCGTGAAAATTGCCCCCAAGTGGCGTTGAGGGGACTTAAGGGGCGTTATAGATAATTATTTCCATTTTTAAACTATTAGACGCACAGTCTTTATATTTGATAAAGAGATTTCTTTCATAGTGTAGAAATCAGCTATAAGAAGGTTTTGTGAAAACAGACCTCTAAGTGGCGTTGCAGGGGATTAAGTGGCGTAAGAGATAAATATTTTCTTTTTTAAATTATTTGACCTACCTGCTTGAAAATTGGTAGGAATGTTTCTTTCATGGAGTAAATATCCGCTACAAAACGGGTTTGGAGAAAATTGACCCCCAAGGGGTGTTGCGGGGGGTTAAGGGCAGATATAAATAATTGTTTCTTTTTTTAAACTATTAGACTCACAGTCTTGAAATTTGGTTAGCAGATTCCTCTCATAGGATAGAAATACACTGCAAAATGTGTTTTGTGAAAATCGACCCCTAGGTGGTGTTGCGGGGGTTCAAGGGGCGTTATTGATAATTTTTTGCATTTTTAATTAATTGGACGCACAGTCTTCAAATTTTGCTGAGCAGATTCCTTTCATAGAGTGCAATTCCCCTACAAAATGGGTTTTTGAAAACAGACCCAGAAGTGGCGTTGCGGGGGCTCAAGTGGCGTTATAGACAATTATCCCCATTTTTAAACTGTTAGACGTACAGTCTTGAAATTCGATAACCAGATTCCTTTCGTAAAGTAGAGAACCGCTACAAAATGGGTTTCGCGAATATCAACTACTAAGTTTAATTTCGGGAGATTAAGAGGCGTAATCGACAAATATTTCCATTTTTAAACTACTTGATCATCCTGCTTGAAAATTGGTAGGCATGTTCCTTTCATGAAATAGAGTTCCTCTAACAAAGAGTAAAATGAAAATTGACCCCTAAAGATGTTTGCGAGGGGTCAAGAGGAGTTACAGAAAAAAATTCCTGTTTTTAATTGTTAGACCCATATACTTGAAATTTGTTAAGCATGTTTCTTTTGTTGAATAGAGATCCACTAAGAATAAATTTTAAGCAAATCAAGTTCTGGGGGGTTGCAGGGTGTTACTGGGACGTATTGACAAAAAAAATTACTTTTTTCGAGCTACAAGGACTATAATAATGAAATTTGGTTTGCATTTTTCTTTTGTTGAATTGAAATCCGCTAAGAGCGGTAATTTTGGAAAACGGCTCTCAACGGGATTACGGGGATATTTATAGTAAAACTTTTGCTTTTTTCTGTTAGATTTAGACTTGAAATTTGGCTTGCATGTTCAATTTAAGGAGTAGAGATCCACCGAAAATTGGTTTTGCGGGAATCCACTTGGTTTTTGAGTTACGAAAGAGCAAACATCATTCTATGCTTCAATTTTAGAGATTTTTAGAAAATACAAATTAGATGAGTTCTGCCCTTTTTTTTATCAACAGGTGACAGTTACAGGTATAAGTATATTTTTCAATTCAATCGAATTCTTATTGCTAGGACTTAGATATCAATAATTTATGCATATATATAAGCAGTAAAAATTTATAAAACATCATGGAATACCCAGCGAAGCGGGCGGGTAACAGCTAGTTACTATATATATAGCAAATTTAATGAAATTATTTTAACCGTAAAAAGGATCCGAATTACATAAAATTTTGGAAATTTGCGCCACCAAGCAATTTTCCAAATTTACATGATTTAGCGGTCAGATATTGTTGTAGGTTTTGATCAACATGTGTTTGTGAAGAAATATTTTCTGTTATATGAACGTAATTAAATCAAAATATCAACTCAGTTAACTCAAAATTAACTGATATGCACCTAAAACACCTAATTTTGTTAGCATCTACGCGATTTATAATCTAAATATAGATGATTTAGTAAAGAAACTACAAATTCAAAAACCACATTAGGAAAGAACTGACTGCTTAATAATCCTTGAAAATTAAATGTTTCAAGTTGCTTATTTTTATTTTGTACCTAAGCTAATTGATTGATCCTGTTAAAATTTATCAATAATAAAATATATGTTTATATGTAAAATATATGTTTTATTTGTTATAATTTTTTTTTTTTTTTTTTTTTACATTTCACTGTATAGAAAACTTGCATTTAAAAATATGTTTTTGGTGTAAATAACCCATAATAAGCCTATAAGTAACATTTTTTCACTTTTACATATTTTTTTAGTTTGGTGGAGAAGTTGAAAGTGGCACGCATAACTTTTTTTTATCAGATTGTGGCCCACTTCCCAAAAAGGTTGGCCACCCCAGGTCTCGTGGTTATGTTATATGGCTACTGATCCTACAGGTTCTGTCCCCAGATTTGCGTCACCACAAACTCTAATCTTCAGACTAGTGAGGTTGTTTATGATTACATGACAGTATCAGTAAAGAAAACAACTCTAAAATAACAATAAAGTGGCTAGTAAGATTTGTTAGTGGGATATCTCTCTGTTTGATTCGATTACTCATTAAATCACGAAATTAGTGATGGGTCTCGAATTGTGAGCCTCAGTCAAGTAACGAAGACGACACCTTGGTTGACACCCCAGTCTTCAAACTTTCACAACTCATCTTTGGAAGACCCTAAGCTTCGACCGATTTAACGTGAATAAGTTTCTTCACACGATGGGCGTAAAGATAACCTTAATTTGGTGTTGAATCATTGTAACATATTGTGAATGTGGGATGGATTGTCGAAGAATTTCTTGAAAGAACTTCTTGAACTTCTCAGTCACAACTTTTGGGAGGAAAAACTAGGAGGTACAGATATCAAAATAATGCTGTCCTTTTTTTTCTTTCAAATAGAGATATTTAGCCTTTTGTATATAAAAAGTGGGGAAACGTGTTCTTGATGTCCACATATCTTAAATCTTTTTTTTTCCCACGATTATATGGACAAGTTCTACTTTGTAAACAACAACATTGAGTAATACCCTCCGGAACTTCCGGTTTAATGTTGATCTATGGGAAAATATCGAAATTCAACTGAGTTTTTCAAAGTTCTATTGCAAGTTTTTGAAACTTTTTTTGAACGAAATGGAAAGAAGATGATCTGTAGATTTCACATTCGGAATTTTATATTATTTCTTTCAGTATCTTTTCTAAAATACCTTTTTTAATTTCTTAGCTCACTAGAGCAAGGTTGCCACAATTGCTTGCTTATTGCGTTTTTTGGCGAAGTTTGGAATATGTAACTAGTGTAAGTGTACTAAGTAATTAGTGTTATTTTGCGTATTGGAATTTGTTTTATCGTTTATAATTTACGGTATCATATTATAAGATTAATTATAATAATTGTATTTGTCTATTTGAATCGTTTGTTTCTTTCTTGGTTACGAAAACAAATAGTAATTACATACTTCGGAATTTTTTTTATATAAATGTTATATTCATTAAGATATTGCATGTACTTGCAGCTATTTTTTTTCTACATATTACATTTTTATAGTTATTGGATTAAATTTCTTCCATATTCATTTGAAGAAGAGTAATTATAAATATGTGTAAAATACTTTTTATTATTTATAATTGTTACTTTTTGACTAATTTAAGATTAATTAGCTATTTAATTTCTGATATGTATGTACGTATTCCATTTGTAACATCTACTGACAAAGTTTTCCATTGTCAATTTATTGAATTTGATGAAAATTACTGGAATTTGAGAAATCACTTCTTGTTCGCTTTTTACAAACATATGTTTTGCCAGAAATTTTAGATTAATTTCTGTGTTTTGTATAGTTGGAAATTATTAGAAAATAACAAATCATGTTATTTTATCTATTTTCATATAAAATAACTTGTTCTTGAAAATATATTTAATATTATTAGGATATCCAGGTTTTTAGCATTGTTTATTATTTTATTTTACACTGTATGGAAATATTTGTTTGGCTTACATATGTTATGTTTTTAAAAATGTTTATTACTTAGCATGTGTTTGAAAATGCTACTATTTTTGAACAATATTTCAACTTCATATATTGTATGGATTATGTATTTTAATAAATTTTTTATGTTATATGCAATTTATTGTGCTGTAAAAATAAAAAATTCTTTTTCATTAAAGAATAAATCTTTTATCATTAATCAAAAACTTTCATGTTAACTAACTCTAATATTATGTAATTTTTTAAGGATTTTTCTACAAATTTAAATTGTATTTTAAAACAGTCTATAGTATTCATATATATCATACTATTTTTAAAATTTATATGCAATTCAATAAGTAAAAAATATATTAAAGACAAAGGATAATTAAATTGAATTTCTAAAGACTGTTACGCCTTTTCTCTTATGTGATATTTTCACTTAATATTGTGTAATAATTACTATAAATTATAAATCAAATTTTTTTATAAACAAATTTCCTTAATTTGCATATTTTTCAATGGTTTTGAATCATTACTACATTATAGAATGAATATTGCCTTTACTTTTAATATGTTGGAATCATGTCACAAAACAAGGAAAACTTGAATAATGTATGTTTATTGAAATGAAAAATTTAATTTAAATTCAAAGTTGCTTACAAGAATATTAAATTAAGAACTTATGGTAGCATTGTTATCAATCATAATATATACACTTGTAAAGCAAAAAATACTTTCATATTAACCAATAATCTATGTACACTAGCTGTTATTTTCTAATATTTACATAAAGTTTGCTGTTTGTGAAAAAACATTTCAGAGTATTACTATTTGACGGATATCTAGATTAATATGGTATTCATTATTTTATTTGGTTTACATGTGAGATAGAATTTTCAATTTAGATTTAAATAAATATTTTATGCAACAATATTTTTATAAATATTTATTACTTTCCATTTTTAAAATGCTGCTAACAAATTCCAATGCACTTAAGAGATGCATTTAAAAAAGAAATAACATGAAGTCTTTTTTTTTTTAAAAAAGGTTTCTTTTATAAAATTTAAACATCAGTAGAGAAAATAGTACATTATCAATAAGTAACTTGCAGTAAGCAAGAATTAACTGAGTAACACATGACAAATAATGAATTTATCTCCTATAACAATACACGCATTGAGAAACTTTTAATAAGTTCAATACCCAATTTTCAAGAATTCTAGCTACAGCAACATTTAAGAATAAAATTTTAAAATGCATTTGGAAATCTAAGCAAATGTATGTTATAGACATTTTCAAATAAAATTATTTACATTAATCAGTATTCAAAATAACTTTATTCAAGAATATGGATGATTGACATAAAAAATACACACATTTGCAAATAACAAATAGAACCCGATTGTAATTTTTTTTTTCCAAAACAAATTTGGTATCCAGCGTCAAACTTCATTGGATTGTCCTAATTCCTTCAATTTCTGCAAGAAAAATGATTTAAAAGTAAAATTTTCATAAATAAATATTTATCAGTCAAAAAATTCTTAATGCAATTTAAATTTAGAATAAATTGAAAAGAAATCAATTGCTAATCTTCAGTTTAACAAATATGTATGAATTAAATAAATATGTAAATTAGCACAATTACTTGGATTACTTTAGTTATTAATAAAATTTGAACATACCAAATAAGTGAGCATTTTGCACTTGCCTACATTTCATATGTAACATATTAGTTCATGAAGCTTAAAGAACTTTGATCCTCCATACAGACGAATATTCACGAGACATAATCAGGGTGCTCCGAGGTCTCTACAAAGCAGTTTAATTCCTATAATAATTGCCAATGCTTAATTCATGAGATCTATATTAATAATAGTTGACTATGTACAAGATCAAAATAAATAGCTCACACAAAGGCTTAGTTAAAATTATCATTTCAATTAAAAAATCATCTCAATCATAAAACGATATATTATAAATCATAAAACAAAATATTAGACTTATTTTTTAGCACAACTGATTCAATGTAACCTAGAAATTTTAAAATTAGTCTAACAAAACTAGTGTATCTAGATAACTTTTATTTCTATGTTACGTAATTACACCCACTATGCAACGCAAAAAACAATTGAATTCATACAACAAATATTCGTGCAACAGAAACAAGCTATTTTTTTTAATTAACATTTTTTCAAGAAATACAAATATAAGTGATTGTGTAATTAATATAAATAAAAGCAGTCGAAAATTATTTCTGATTGTGTGTTGTGAAAACTGTCGCCAAAATTGCTGCCAAGGTTACCATAAATAAGAATCGAGCAATGTTTGTAACAAATACACGGGATTATTTCGAAAAAGCACAACAAAATTTGAATAATATCATTTAAACATAAACTTGTAATGAAATGCTTATTAAATAACACAGATTTATCTCTCGCTTACCAATTTTTCGGATGCAAAGTAGTCTCCCATTGTAGTCATATGGATAGACTCGTAGGAAGCGGTAAATTAGACAGTGATTTAAAAATTCGTAGAAGTTCTCAGAAAAAGATCCACATGTGGAACAAAGAGTGCATAGTTTACTCTCTTTCGTGTCGGTAATTTTAAAAGGCTAAAAATTCTGCTTAAGAAATGCAAGGAAAATTAAAATTACTTCTGCTTAAGTTTGTATACAAAACAATGTTATTTTGTTGAAACCGGAAAAAGTTGAGGGTATTTAACGACTGCAGCGCCCCCATAGTAGGCTTTACGGTAGAACTTGTCCATTGGGTATGGCAACAATACTGTAAGGTTTATTTGCTTTGTTTACATGTTCACTTGATGCGAACTGAGCACGTTTCGCAGTTATATTTCATAATCACTGGTATGTACTTCACAGTTTTTCACAAGCAAAATTATTTTTGTTTAATTCGATAAACTTATGTATAAAATATGTTTTGAGTACTTTCTGAAAGTTGAAAATTGACCAGTGTGTAATTATACAAATTCTGATTAATGTATAAATCATAGCCCGAGGTTTACAACTTTTTCCCCTGATATTTAAGTGTGTGGACTTCCATATAAGCATATGTACTATTCCTACATGAAATATGTATTTGTAGAATTCTAATGGCTAACAGAAGTTCTTAGGAAAAAATTAGAATTTTATGTAATATCTAAATCAAATATTCATATCATAAATCAAATATAATTATTATACAATTCCAGGAAACTTATTTGATACGCACTTGACCAATAAATAATAGGTCCCAGAAATATGCAAGTAATTTTTAACTGTGAAGTTTTTGAATTTTCTGTCATAATTTATTATTAGTTGTATTTTATCCTGAACTGTTAATTCATATTATAGATCTCCAAAATAAATTTTTTTCTTGTGGACTTTCATGAAGATTCTATGCTTTCTAGTTTTATTGTAGACAAATAATTTAAATTTGCATAAAATGTTTGCATTTAAAATTTATAAATTGTTCTACTTCAGAATTTTTTTTTTATGTTTTGGAATTGACAACTAGTTCTATATTTTGCATTATTTTAGTTTAACTTATCTTATCCAAATTCATAAAAGTATTTTTTTTTTTTTTTTTTTTTTTTGTTAATCTACTACAGAAATATTCTGACAAACTTATGATTTTCCACAACTTTTTGTTGAAATTGACTTATTTATATTTCAGCTATACTGTATTTGAACTTAAAATATGGCGCTTTTCCATCGTGCCAAATGGCTCTATGCTGTTGCAGGCAGTGGAGTTGTTTTGGGTTTGTTTAATTACTTTCAGACTGAAAAGAAAACAGTTAAAATGGCCTGGACCACCAACTTTCAGCCTTCGGTTAAATGGAATTACAACTGGGATAAGTAAGTTTTCTTTTTGTATTTCCTCCGTATCTCGTATTTTTAATGTTGAATTGGTAAATATGATTTATTTCTTTCATGAAATCTATAATTTTATTTTTAATAAAATTTGTAATATAGATTTTTTGGTTATGTCCTAACACAGCCCACTGCTGTATTTGGCAACAAGTTTTTCGCCAAATGGGGAAACTGCGTTTTTCAAAATGGCATGAGAGATGAAAACAAAAGGGGAAAATGTTTTCAAAGCAGCGTCAAGAGACGAAAATGTTGAAAAAACTTGGTTTCTAAAATGGACAACATAGGAAACATCAAATCAAAATTAAATGCAAATTCTTTCCAAATTTCGGACATCCATACCAAGATTCTATCAATCCTTTATTCGATCAAAAACCATCATTACTTTCTTACCTTTTATTCTGAAGAAAATTCACTCATTGTGTTTTTACGAATAAAACATGGTTTCTAAAAGAAAAATTTAAAAATCGTCGCTTCTAAAACATAACAGGAAGGGAAAAAATCCGATAAGAATGCTTTAAGCTGATGAAATAAGGATCTCTATTTCTCTCAAACACAAATTATTTTCATACTTCAGACATTCATATTAAAATGTTTTCATTTGTCCACTCATTCACTAAGAAATCATTTCTTTCTTAGATCTATCATTCAAAAGAAAAATGGTTTCAAAAAGAAGACAGAAAAATTGTTGCTTCTAAGACACAGTAGTGAGAAAAAACATTGTCGAAATTAAAATACTCAATGCATCCCCCTTTCTTTTTGACAAACATTCTTTCCGTGGCTGTTTCATTCAAAAAAAGAAAAAAAATCTACTCATTTCTTCTCTTTTAGCTTTCTAGAAAAGACTCTTACAAACCGACGAAGACCAGTGTTCAAATTCTGAAATATTTTTTAAAATCATGTTCGAGTAGGGTTACTATTTGCCTAAATTTTGCAGGGATACCATAACATAAACTTTATTGCCAAAAAAATTTGACAAAATAAGTGGATTGTGCTAGGATCCAACTGATTTTTTTTTTCGCCTTTTAAAATTTATATTGATAAAATTGGTTAATATCTGTTAAAAGTCCTCCCAAAATGATAACCATTGAATAAAAATGGAAAACATTTTTTCATGTTAATATCTTGACTTATTGTGGATTTGGTTTTTTTTTTTTTTTGGTTTGGGGGGTCACAGCCAACTCAAGGACTATTTGCATTTCTCTTCATAATTTTGAACTTCGGTCAGATAACAAGGAAAACACACATGCTAGCTCCCCACTTTCCTAACTTCACATCAAATTGAGGACTTTAAACCACAACAGATTTAACATGCATCATCCCCGTTCCACATCTAATCTTCGTTGGCTTGACTCACCTGTCAGAAATATGTGATCATGATCCCTGGACTACCATAGTCTCTTCTTATTGTAGAATGTTCCTTTTTTTACGTTCTTTATCTTTCTCCTGTAATGAATTTAAATGTCTGTGTAAACATTTACAAAGATATAAGAAAATAAATTTAAATAAAAAATAGTTTTAATTATTTTGTGTTTGCATGGAAATAGAAAACTCAGTTTATGTGAGAGCTACATATTTGCTTTACAGAATTTTTTCTGTGTACTATTCAAGGACAAAATGTTTTTATAAAATTGCCAGTCAAGTATTATTTGTAACATTATTTTAGTATAATATGGATTATATTAAAATAAGCTTGAAGACTAATTATATTTTTCTCAAACAAAGCCGAAATGGTAGTTTTATATTTTTGTAGCCATGTTGGTAAAGTTTGGCATCTTTTTATAGGGATGAAGAAACATGATAAAAATAGTAATTCTGCTTGCTGAAACTGATGTGGAAATAGTATATATTGATAAACTAATCTCATCAGAAATTAACAAAATTTTTAAAAATTGTATGGGTTCCATCTGTATTGATTCAAAAATACCCATCTATTACTGAAGCCATAGAACTGAGTTATGTATTCTGCCCTTTGCAGAATCTATCATATAATGACAATTAGTTTTTTGTATGTGTGTGAAATCAATTGAGATAATTGAATTCATTAATTTCTTAAATTTTATACTCTGTTATAAAAGAATAGCAATTAAATGTCCTGAAAGTATACTTTTAGAAGAAACAAAATGAAAATGGTATAAAACAAACTGTAATACAAATAACATTAATATGCTGTCATTTGGCATCAAAGAAAATCAGGAAGATTATATCATAGGGATTTCTAATATATCTTTAGAAATGTTCAGATATTTTTAATTTATCTTGGAATATTTTGACATCAAAATCTTTTCCTATTTATGCATTTTATATATTTTGCCACTGAGGGTTACTTTATCTTGAAAGTATCACTTTAATCAATCTCACTTTATTTATTGTCTAATAATTTTAATTCAGTAAGCAATTATAAATTATTAATTTTTCAAAAATGATAACAAATTTCTTTCTTTGTAAAAATTTTCTATTTTAAAAAAATTGTATTGTTGTTAGACAGAATTAGTAATGTTTTCTTGTCTTCAGGCAAGACTACTCTACAATAATGAAGCCAGGAAATAATAAAGATGGTTTGCCACAGAATGATGAGCCTAAAATTAAAAGTAGGCCAACCGCTCGAAGGCACATTTTACTTATAAGACATGGCGAGTATGACACTTCTGCTGAAAAGGATGTTGATAGACATTTGACACCTTTGGGTAAGTTTAGGTATATTATTGTTTAATTTCATTAATATTGAAAAACAAAAGATTGGATTAGTTTCATTGGCCAAATATTTGGCTACTCCACATAAATTACATGGAACCTTAGAAATAAATTCTATTCACACACACACACTGATCAGAATTAAATTTAAAAAGAGAAAAGAAGAAAATAATTTAGAAGAGAATTTATGGAGCAATCACAATTAAATAGAAGGTACTAGATGCCAGAGGAAATCCAGACTGACTTTGATTAACAGTTCAAGAGAAATTCCTATAGAACTGCGAAATTTTTCACTTAAAAATTTTTTCAGTCAGCTTATAAAATTTCATCACTCCTTATCTTATTTCATATGCATTGTTGTGTAGAAGGGCTGAATACATTAATTCTGTCATGGCTCAAAGTTATCACATTGGTGTGGTGTAGAAGTTATGAGAGCAGGATGCTGCCTCAAGTGTTGTCCTCATCACTTAAATTAAGTTCAGAATTATGGGGTACATTGCCAGTAAAGCTGTAGGGAAAATTTGCTGGAACTGTTAGCCCTGTCAAGCTCTAATCTCCCATCTTTAAATTTAAGGCTGTTTTCCAGCAGTGTAATGGATAATATTAAGGTGATCTGCAATGTCAGGTTTTGGGCCTCAAACCAAGTGAAACTGAAGCATCTATTGATTTTTTTAATAAAAAGTGTTAGAACATTAACAATTAGAGTGCCGAGTAAATTGGAAGGGTGGGGTTTCTTTTTTACGTCTTTAGAAAGAGCTTATTGTACCAAAAATGTACCGGAAAAGTTTAAGGCAGAGATTCTGTTAAATTTATTAGGAGACAGAGCTTCGAATATTTTAACTTATATAACTGAAAACGAGTTAAATAATTAGGAGGAAATTAAATCAATTGTTTTGTGAGAATGCGAAGCAACAGCACAAGCAGTATTGGAGAATTTTAGAAATGCCTTTAGAGAAAGCGAAACGCATGTGCAATTTGCTTTGCATTTAACAACGAATTTCGATTATTATTTAAAATTGAGAGGAGTAACAGATTTTTACACTCTTAAAGAACTGATTGTATCTGATAAAATGTTTCAAACATTAGATAGGGAAACAGCAGCACATATTAATATTAGACAATCCGGAGATTGGTTTAGACCGCTACAATTGTGTAAAGAGTGTGATTTATATTTTACTTCGAGTGGTAAGTCCGTAAATGAGACGAGAAAAGATCACAAATATAACAAACTTAAAACCGCTCCAAAGTATTTTTTAATGAAGAGAAAAATAAAAATTGTGATTTGTGTTTAAAAAATAAAAATCACCCATTATATACTTGCCCTCGGTTTAAAAGACTTTCAATTCAAGAGCACGTTAATGTTGTGAAAAATAAAAACTCATGTTTTAAATGCTTATCCTCCAACTAAAGTGTTAAAAAATGTTTGTTTCGAAATTGTTTTTGTGGCAAAGCGCATAACAAACTAATACATTTCCCAAGGGAACTAAAGAATGTTTCGTTGAGTGGGATGAAGAGAAGCTTACCAGGCGCCCCCGAAGTCGTAAATAAGTCGCTGTCAAAGGGGGACGGGGAATGCAGCTGGTCGGTTCATCCTCAGAATGAGTGTCAAAATTTCGTTTCATCTAACATAGTTGAAAACAAAAAGAACGTTATCTAATCCACGGTACTATGTTTAATAAAGGATAAGTATTCGCAGTGGCAGAGAGTGAGATGTTTACTCTTGATGTAGGCTCACAAATAAATCTGATGAGTAATGAGTGCTTACAGCGATTGCAACTAAAAAGTGAAAAAGTAAATTAATCAATTTCCTGCATAAATAATACATCATTGACAGCTAATCGTAGAGTAAAAGCTGCCATTGCAAATAAAAATAAAAATTTTGAGAAAAATATTTCCATGTTAGTCGTACAAAAAAAAAATAACTGATCTTACACCAAATTTATTGATGCGCGTGTGCAGAGCGAGCCTGCCAGGGAAGCAATTCAATCTGGTGATTGACGAAGAACCTTTGGACAATGCGTGCCTATATGTGGTCGTGCATTACCCTGTTGAAATATGCCTGTGGCCAAGCCCTGAAGGTAAGGAAGGACAACTGGCTCCAACACCTCAGAGATGTAGCGCTGGCTGTTTAAAGTACCTGCAATGCATACTAGAAAAGTGCGAGAGTGATATCCAATATCACCCCATACCATAATACCCGGTGCAGGACCAGTGTGGTGGTGCATAACGCAGCTGTTCAGCATCCTCTCTCCACGATGTCTTCAGACTCGAATCGGACCATCGTGGTGTTGCAGACAGATGCGTGTTTCATCAGTAAAGACAGCTTCATTCCATTCTGCCGCCCACATCCTTCCTTCATCGCACCACTGGCGGCGGAGACGTCTGTGGTTCTGCGTCAAAGGTAGACTAAGCAATGGACGTCTTGCAGACAGACCACTCTGCTGTAAACGGCGTCGAAGGGTACGCGCAGACACTGAATGATACGTTGCAGACTCAATGTGCTGTACTATGGTTCGTGATGTGACTGAGCGACCCGTCACTGCTATGCGTACAATTTGCCTGTCCTCACATGAAGTGGTGCACTGAGGTAAATGCGATCGACCCCGTCGGTCCGTCGTACCCTCCTGCATCCAACGGTCACATATCCGCATTACAGTTGTTTGGTTTCGTCCAACACGACTACCGATTTCCCTGAAAGATAATCCACAATCTCAGTAGGCCACTATCCTTCCTTTGTCGAACTCTGTTATGTTATTTGCGTGCTTCCTTCAGGGTGTTGCATTTACGGTGACCAGCAGTGTAGATACGAAACAGTCCACTGAGTTCTTTGATTATGAGTTTTTTAATTTAAATTGAGCTATCCATAGGCCAAATCAGTGCATATATACATATTTATAAAAATACCATATTATAAACAAATATATGGATTACAGTGGTGCAAATTTTCATGATCATAGTAATCTAAAATCACATTCATCATAGTAATCTAAAATGTCATGTTTAGAGTTTGGGGCTCAACAGAGCTAAGTGCTTCAGTATAATATCCCAATGATTGTTTTAAATTCTGTTATCTATATAAATAAATAAAATTGAAGTGTCTGTTTGTAATTTCAAATTAGCAGCTTTTTACTAAATGCATTTAAAGGTATATACGGTACTTATACCAAAAAATCAATTTTTGAAAATTTTTGTCTGTCTGTCTGTTGTTTCCAACTAATCTCAGGAACTTCTGGTCCGATTTTAAAAATTCTTTCACCAATGGAAAGCTACATTATCAGCGAGTAACATAGGATATATTTTATTCCCATATTCCTACGGGAACAGGAACTATGCGGGTAAAACGTTGACGTTGCTTACTCCCCGCCAAGTTGGCGCAAAATTATGCATTTGGTCAATAATGGAAATTTTAATAAAAATTTTCTCACATTTGTAACAAATAACTGAAACATAGTGTTATTTAGCATCTTCACAAAAAGCAATTTTTTAAATGGTTGTCTTATTAAACGTCCAACGTTTATTACGTTACGTTTGTTAAATGTCAAACTCAAAGCTTTGAGAAATATCGCCAAGTTGGCTAAGAAATTCTCTATTCCGACATCCCAGATATTTTAAGGCAAATTTTCTACCACATTTTAAAGAGGGAAACGAAATAAAGTTTTAGCAAATTGCGCGCGTGATATTGAAAATTTTATGTTAATATTAATGGACAGTTTCATAAAAGGTGTTAATTTTTCGAATGTTTATCACTTTGAATTTTTTTAAAATCTATTTATACATTATTAATATTTTGCACAAAATTTTTCACTTATACTGAACCTAGATATTTTACGTGGAAGTATTACTTTGAAGATATATACTAGATATTACTATGGAAGAAGCCATACAATGTCACTCGCCGAATAAAATTAGGGAGCTTTACGCAATACTTATTTCATCTTCCGTCTTTCTAATCCTCAAACCTTTTGGAAAAAGTACAAAGACTACATGGCGGAAGATATTTTGCAGAAAATACACACAAGCAAATATGCCTTTTAATCAATACATCTACAACGAAACGCAATAAAGGTTTTCAAAATGGTTGGGAAGAAGCTACATGATTTTGGAATGATTATTCCTAGATGTGTCGACGTAAATGGCTTCGATAATGAAATTGCTTGAGAATTAAACTACGATTTTATAGCATTGCAACATCAAGTAACAGAATTTATCCCTCAATTAACTCCAGAACAAAGTCACGTTTTCCAACAAGTGTTACGCAAAATAGAATCCGGCAGTGGTGCACTCTTTTTTCTCGACGCCCCTAGATGAACCGGAAAAATGTTTTTGCTTAACTTATTATTAATGACCATCAAAAAAACCCAGAAGATAGCAGTTGCTATGGCTTCTTCGGGTATAGCCGCGACTTTACTGACCAACGGTCGTATTGCACATTCCGTTTTAAAATTATCGCTTAACCTTGCATTTGAAGATTCACTCATCTGAAGTTTCAGAAAAAAATAGCTCTCAAGCAGGATGCTTCCATAATGCAAGCTTTTAGTGTGGGATGAAAGTACAATGTCTCACAAGAAAGCTATATAAGTGTTAAATCGGACTCTCCGGGATTTACGAGATAGTACAGATATTATAGGAGGAATGGTACTTTATTATATATTGGCTGGTGAATTTTAAAAACTCCCCCTATAATCCTGGCGCAGATGAAATCAGTCTATATTAAATCATCAAGCTTATGGGCAAAATTTGAAAAATTAAGTCTGAAAACGAATATGAGAGTGCATCTTCATAATGACGTAGATTTGGAAAATTATGCAGAGACGCAATTGAAAATCGGTTATGGATGTTTGGACGCAAATGCTGGAGGTTATATTTTACTTCCAAAGAATTTTGTAATGTAGAAGAATATGATGTAAATCTTATTGCTCAAATTTACCCGGGCTTGCAACAAAATTTAAATTGGGATCAGTGGTTGCGCGCAAGATCAATATTGGCGCCTAACAATGACATTGTCCATAAAATCAGCATTAAAAATTTAAACGACGTGCGGGGGAAGGGGCAAATTGAAGAAATATTTATCAATGAATACAATCATGGATAAAGAACAAAGTACTTCATATCCCACGGAGTTCTGAAATTCACTTGAACTTTCGGGTGTACCCTCACATAAACTTCAATTAAAACTAAATGTACCGGTTATGCAAAATCTCGATGCTCCTTGACTATGTAAAGGAACGAGGCTTTGGATCACAAAACTGATGCAGAATATACTTGGTGCCAATATTTTAACATATGCCATGAAAAGGGATAGTGTTATCATACCTCAAATTCCAAGTATCTCCACTGACCTACCGTTTCAACTCAAACGATTTCAATATCC